>JANHGL010000384.1:14258-28955 GCA_024611195.1 Ceyx melanurus | reverse complement strand
GTTCCTGGGTGACTTGGTCTAGGTGCCCCTGCTCTGGCAGGGGGGTTGGACTGGATGATCTTCTAGCTCCCTTCCAATCCCTGACATGCTGTGATTCTGTGAAAGCAAAATCAGTTTATGCAAAAATATACACCTCCTGGATTATTTGTAACAGCCCTGTTTTTTTCCAGGTTTGAGGAGCATAAATAACTGCTATTGAGAAAGTTATTTTAATAATAAACAGAGACTCATAATAATCCTGTTAATACTTTATTAGTGTAATTTTTTAGCTTTCTATTGGACAGAACAAAGGCAAACTCCCAAAAAAATTCAGTGTCTGCTGCCATTCAGCAGAAGTGACCATGGCAGCCTGTTCATTTTCCTTCTTTTTTAGGGAAACCAGAGGAGGGGGAAGGGAGAGAAAGCATCCATTAGGCACACAGCTGACACTTACTGTACAATGATATGCACAATAATTTAGCTATATTCATGAGATGTGCTCTTCAGATTTTTCCCTTGTAATATATGAGCCTTGCTCAGACCAGCAAGGATCATTGAGAACAAGGGAATTAACAAAGGAGTAACAAATAAGACTTTTAAAACAAGTCCTTAAATAAACTAATGCCAACGACAGAATGCAAAATTGTTCAGCTGAGAAGACAGTTTTAACCTGGACTTCAAAACATTAAAAATTCATTTTATTTTACAGTTATTCAAATACACATGCATTAAATGAAAATATTGCACAAGATTAAAATTTAGATTGTGGAATTTGTCTATTTTTCTTTTGGTACACATTCTGGTAGCACTAGATTCACTGTTTAGTTCTAGCAAACACCAGCAGCACAAGCTTGAGGATGAACCAAATGGAGAATTCAATTGATCAATTTATCTTAAAAATAATTAAGGCTAAAACAAGTGCATTTGTTGACAATGGCACAATTTTCAGCAGCCAGTCACAGCACCCAAAGGCCAGAAGATAAACCCAGACACTTAAGTGCTGAATATTAACATTCATTTTTGGGGACTTTCTAGGATAATAGGCTGCATGGGTTGACAGGGTAGGTATTTTAAATCATCAGGAAAACCATTTAAATAAAGATACAAACAAATGTGTAAGAAAAAGTCTTCATTTCTGATGATTCTTGCCAGCCAACAGGCACCACTGAATTAGGAAGCCACATTCTGTAATTAATTACAGAAGACAAAACTTCAATACATATATACATATGCACACACGTCTATAAATGTGTGTATAGGTATATATATGTAATAAATTCATTAAGTAAAATGACTAATAAACACTGTGTATTATCAGTTCACATTCCTAGAGATATTATTTTTGTACAGAAATGTACCAGATTTTTTTTAAAAAAAAAACCAACCAAATTTGCACATGCTCACTATGCTCTTGAATTTTCTTTTTTATGATACCTACAGCTAAATAAAAGGTTGCACAGATCTGATGAAACAGTATTTGAACTTCCTACTTTGATACTGTGTAACAAATTCAGTGATTTTAAAAGACATAAATAAGATTTGGTAGGATGATCTATTTGCTATAACTGCAAGAACAATTGCTGAATGACCTCTCACCAGCCTGGCATCAGCACCCTGCCATCAGAGGAAGATACAGGCATGTAAACAACAGGAGCTGGCTGTGTTGATTACACTGAACTCAAAAAAAATTGTTAAATTCAACAGCACTTAATCATCACATTTCTACAGAACCTGCACAGAGAGGAAGGGGGAAAGGTTCTTACATGTTCACCAACTTGTCTTCCTAGGGATTTAAAAAAAACCAAACCAAATAACCCACAAAAAAAAAGGAATTTCATTTACAGTATTATTTCTGGGATAAAGAAAACAACCCCAAACAAGTGCACTTGAGCCCATGCATACTGTATGAGAATGTTAACAGTACAAGATGATCATTAAGTAGTATGAGAAAAGGCTACATTGCATTAATAGAGTTCATGAGAAAAAATGATCTATATAGAGGCTTCAGGAAATTTAACTAGGTCCTTTGAGAGCCTTCTGGTTTCCTTTAGAATGCTTTTATGAAAGGTCTATGTTCCTCTCTCACATAAAAGGATCATTTGTCCCCATTAAGACACAAATTGCTAGGAGGATCCTTGATCAATAGCTGTATCTTACCCTGTGTTTAGCATTCAGAAGAAACCAGACTCTATAGGATTACTTTCTATTCCCCTGGATAGGGGTGCTCCAAAAGCTGGGGACTATGAAATAGAAAACATCAAATGAGATAAGCTGTGGCCAAACAGGATTGTTCAGTTGTTAGTTTCCTTTCAATTGGACAGAAATTCTTCAATGCAACTAAACAGATGGATGTGGGGCCTTGATGTCAAAATTGTATTAAAATTTTACACTATGCAAAAAAATAAAAAAAATATTTAAAAAAATATTGTTGTTTTATCTCCTTTTTATTTTCATATATACACTGAGATGCATTCAGGAATTTCCAAATGGCTGCATATGACTAATGAAATCCTTTACCTGTGAGGAACAGACTAATTCTTGTATTTTTTCCACATGAGGCTTAAACACCAAAGGGAAGGAAACTTTCACTTACCTAGGTCATTTTATAGTGGGGAGCTGTGTGTAAACTGTGTCTTAGTGCAATTTCCTCATCTTCTAACACGATGTCTGTCCTCTTTAAAACATGTACCCCCTTCCTTCTAAAACCATCAGCTTGGCATATGTTCAAATACACCCACTGAACATAAATGGCAGCCCTTCTCCACTGAAGTTACATGCAAAATGTATGCCAGAGGCAATAAGAGCACGATTGGCCCTTAAAGCTACAGAATAATCAGAAAAAATGGTTTATTTCTACTGTACCTCTTCTTACTAAAATCCCTATTAGATGTTAATTTACTTTCCAAGACATGAAAGGTGAAGTAAACGTGTCTTCAGAACCACAATACCTCAACTTCTCTTTAATGAATGTATTTTTATGATGGGCTATCACTGTTTTCCTTCTCTCCTATGAACCTTTAGCTCAGCCTTTACAGGAATGTTACCAAAGCCCTCCAGAGCCTCACCAGGTGTCACGTAGAACAATCCCACCCAATTCTCACACATTGCACTATCTCCCAGTGCCAAAACAACCTTTTCTTCCACTGGACCACCACAGTTGTGCTTTACTTGAACAGTCTGGCAAAACACTGAGTCAGGAATGGAAGGAATCAGCATTCTCCTGTATTCTCCACGTTGCACGAAGATGCACCACTTCATTTCACACACAAACCCTCCTGCTAGTGGTTGGACTACAAGTGAAGATGAGGAGATCCACAGGTTTTACAGATGGATTAATATTCTAATATGTGACACTAGAAGACTGGTGCAGAAATAACAGCATGTGAGTTTGAAGCCCCAGAGAATCTGCCCAAGTTAATTAGTCCTGGACAAATCACACACCAGCTTAAGAGGTTTGAAGTGTCACCTTTTCTGCAAGGAAGGCGCTTGAGTAGAATGTAGTCTCTGCTTATACCTCTGCATCTGCTTTGAACGGGAATGCAGTTTGTTGAAAAGCTCATGGAACTTGTTTTGGGGGAATAAGGTTTCTAGGAAACTCTCTAGAAACACATAAACCATTCTCTTGTTCAGCTGGGTGTGCTGGAACATCTCAAAGACACGGAGAATGCCTTTGCGGGTGGTCTCAGCTCCTATGATGTGCTTCAGCTCATCTACAAAAAAACAAGGTTATGAAGAAGTTTTTATGTAGCTTGGAATCTGAAGTAACAGTCCCTCTATTGTACATCACATGACTAAACCACAAGCTCTCTTAAAACAAAACATTTCTGAAAATCACTTCAATTCTACCCTATATATGTTAAAAAACCACATTATTTGACATAAAATCATGCTGTATTGCAATATAGGTTATTTCATCCACTCAAATCTCTAGTGAAATTAAATACTGGGCTGATGCTAAGAGCACACAAAGTCACATCACAAGTGAAAATATTCAGTTTTATTAATTAAAAGCCTTTTTTTTTTTTAATTTAAATACAGCTGATGTGTCAGCATTCAAACAATAAATCAGAATACTGATGCCAATTCTAGTAACAATGTATGGTGAGAATTATTAGGCTTCAATCCCAAACTCACCTGGCATTACCTCCAGTAATTTGGTTTTCCCTGCCACTCTTGTTCTCATTCTAATAGCTTTGTCCCTCCGTGGAACAGTCTCTGCTAAAATTCCATTGGGCCAAAAAGCATCTCTGCAACAAAAACAAATCTGTCAAATTACATTCAAATTTTATCAAGTGAAAGGCTCTTTTTAAGAGCTCAAAGCCATTTCATTAAATAAATACAAGAAAGTAATTTGCACACGACCTAACAGACACTTCAAATATTAGAAATGGGAAAAGCAAGTGTGAACAATAAATGAAATGCAAAAAGTCCAACACATTCAGCCTCTTAGTAGACTCAGCAGCTACCATTTTATGGAAATACCACACACCAAAACCATTTCAATATAATTTATGTAAGAATAAGTTGTATCTAAGATTTGCCTTTATCAATCAGTCTCTTTCATCCCATAAAAAAACCCAAAACACAACCAAAACCAACACTAAAGAACAAAAAAGGCACAGGGGGGTGGCTCTTGCTCAACAGCATTGCAGAAACCATTAAGACTTAGGAAATGGGATGACAGAGCTTTTGATACTTTCAAACTCAGACTTCTAGCTGTCCACATATTTAATATATTAGCTTAGAGAAGGTTTGGTTTTTGTACATGTCTTCATCAAGTTAAACAAAACATTTATTGCCACACTCTGGCTCTTCTAGACTGGCTAACAAAATACTTTTAAGCAAGAGGAGAAAACTTTAAAATATTCATGTGAAAACTACAGTTTCTCACAAGACACATAAAAAGGAGTGCATGCTCCAACTGTCACTATGTGCAGTAATAATAATTTCCACATATAAAAAGAATGGGAAAGTTACACAGGTATTAGACATCACATGGCAAGTGCTTCATGTGTAACATCTCATTACAGACATACCTGAAACGTTTCACTGCCTCTGCTACTTGCTCAGGAGATGTCATCCAGTCAACATGATCAACTATTTTTCTAGAAATCAAAGCAACAATCTCAGTTTTTAAAAGTTTAAACAAATCTCAGTTTTTAAAACAACTAAATATAGCATTTTAGAGAGCACTCTAGGGCAACTATAACTGCAGCTTTCTCCAGTTTGTAAGGAGGTTCTGTAAAACTGCACACTAGGAAAGCAAAAATGGATTCTCAAGATAGAAAGGTAAATTCACTGATCAGTCCTAAAGCCACAGCCTTTTTATTGTGAGTAAACCTACAATGACTAAGCAGGCTGGAAAACTGATGTTGCATCTCCTGCCAGCAAGAGATAAATGTTCTGCTGGTAGAGGAACTTCTTTAAGCAAAGAACCTACTTCACATTTCACATGACCATACTTGTGCATGCAGTTATTTCATATATTCAACAAGAGATACAGACTGATCATAAACTCTGAGCTCCCTTCATCAATAGCTCCAAATGCAGAAGCAAAAGAGTTCTGCACACATCTCTGCAATAAGAAAGCAGCAGAGAAACCTTGTCTATGCTACAATCTGAACACTAGAAAGTATTCAGAGCTCTTCAATAGGGCAGTGTGTTCTTGGAAGCATAGATATGAAGGTGATTGTCATCTGGCTTTGGGGGAATTACTTAAGAAACACACAGTGTTGTTATTGTTACATGGCTGCATCACTATGACCACCACAAGAACTGTGTGTATGTTTAACACTGATGCTGAAAATAGCAAAAATATATTTATGAAAATTAACAACTAATACAGTGAAGAATGTCCTGAAAATGTAAATTGGAAACTACTTCTCAACTGCCAAAGATGAAGTTTTTGATCCATGGCACTAACCCAAAGTGCAATTCAATGTCAATCCTGTTCCTGTTTGGTTTTTTTTTCCCCTCTACATTTTAAATTCCATTTCAAAAATGAATTATTACAAGCAAAAGTGTGTAAAGAGCCAATTTCTAAGAAGAGGGAAGAAACTTTCCATTCCCCCCTCCTCCATCTTTTAAAGTGTAAGAGCAAAACCTTATGTCAGTACAGTTCACACAATTAATACTGCCAGTTTACCTTTTATGGCATCAAAGGTATGTGAATAGAAATGGTGCAGAAGATATTAAACAGTATTAACAACAAAAAGGATAGTGTAAAACAGGGCAAAAAGAATAGATATCATCAGTATCATGTTACAGTCACAGAAACATGAATTCTTGTTATGTGAAAACACTTTTGGAAGCTCTCTGGCACAGAAGAGTTACTAAAAATTGTCTTTCAGCAGTGTTTTTTTGTATCACATTTGTACTTTATTGATCTTCTACAAAGGGTAGTGCATGCTGATCTAAACCACAACCAATCAGTAATACCAGAAAGGATTTCTAGACACAGTCTCACTAGATAAGAAAAGCAGTACCTGTTAATTGTGTCTCCATATGTTGCTCTAATGAGTTGCTGAAGCAGATTTTTTATATTTCTTCTTAACCACTGATTTCTTTCTTTTAAATCAAAGACTTCATCCATAAGGAGCAGCATTACTCTCAGTGGAATATTGTCATCCACCTGATCAAGCAAGTAGAAGTGATCAGTAAACTTCTATTTCAGTTCAAATAAGCTACACTTTTAGGAGCTACTTCCCAGGTCAAATGCTTCAGAATAAGAAGAATGACAGAATGCTTTCCTCTGGTTTACTGGAGGATGAAACCTACTATTCATCTTCTGTAACATCACTAATAAAAAGAAAGATTGAAAATTCAAGTAGGCTTATGTCCCTTGAATTTTACAGTAGTATAAAAAGAACAGTTATTTCCCCAGAGCTGAACAAAATCAATACAAGCAAGTCCTAAATAGAGTTTGTCCCTGACCACCTCCTTTGCTAACTGTGCTTTCAACTAACAGGAAAACTCTGGAAGGTGCTTTTCTTTGGTATTTTTTTGTGCTGTGTCAAATGCAGAACCTCTCAAGAACAATGACACTCTACTGCAATGAACTGGCTTTTAGTTAGATATGGTCCTAACCTACTTGGCTACTACATATATTTTATGTATATATTATACATATAATTATATGCATATAATTATATGCATATATTTTATTTCATGTTTGTCATTTACAAAAAGCATCAGCATTTTATTGTTTAAAACAAAATGTTACATGGATTGGTTTACAAAAAGACAACATTAATGGAAATCCTAAACAGGGGAGTCAGTAACTAAAAGCTTTCAAATATGGGGGGTGTCTCAAACACAACAAATTAATTTGATTTTCTGAATGATTCATTATTTACACTTTACTTAAATCTTTACACAATAGCAAGCTAAAATTCAAATCCTACTCAGAAAAAAAATATTTAAAGATAAATGCACAGGGGGTTTTGTTTGGTTGGTTTTTGTCTGATTAGGATTTTGTGTTGCATTAGAAATCTAATACAGCTCTACCTGGAACAGCAGTAGTTTGCACTTTATTGTTAATCCTGTGCTAAAAGTAGCTACATCTCATGGATATACGGCCAATTTTTTGTTGCACTGCATAAGTCCATCTTTATATCCAAGTGGAACAGAAGGTTCATGATCCACCTGGAGATTCTACAGATTCATGGCTCACTTTTACAGCACTGCTTCTTCACTTCTAGTCCAAGTGTCTTACCTTTTGCCTGACTGACTAAGTTCTGAACAATGGATTTTAATAGAGCAGCTTAGAACTGAAAGGTTTTCAAACATTTTAAATCTGCCTTTCACAAAATCTTGTACATTCACTTTGAAGATCTTAAGAACTGTAGCTTGCAGAGGATGAAGTATTTGCAGAGAAGCTGCTCACATCCTAGAATATTGTTTTGCCTGAGCAAAGCAGAAGCCTCACGGGTATCAAGAAACACACAATTACACATTTATGGATACAGGCTGATACAGTGAAAAATAATGGGGGGAAAGAAAACCCAGAAGAACTCAAGAGTATGTTATTGGAGTAAAAATACATCTACCAAGCCATAATAGCAGTTAAGCACAGGAAGACAAACTGGAATGCTTTGATGTGACCAAAAGCCACAAAACAAGAAGGGCAGAACAGGTGCAGTTTTGTGACCATAACAAATTGCATAATCAGCACTAATCTAATGGGCCTTCTGTCCTACTTTGAAAGAAAAGGGTTTTTTTGCAGTGGTTTTCACATATATGATCAATATTTCAATCAAAACACCATAGCTTATGATCACAGCAGCTTCAACTGCACTTTCACATTTCTAATATTGTTACTTCTACATTTTAGGTATCCACGTGCTAAAAGTTTATCATTTAGGAAAACATTCTAAAGGTTTTAAAAAAAAAAAAACACATACAAAACCCCAACAAACAAACAAAACCCCCAAACAAACACCAACATAAACAGACCAACAAGCAAAAAGTAACCAACAAACAAAACCCCAAAACCATAACAAACACTACTTTTGATCCATCTAGGTCATCTCATGAATCTGAATCCATAAAATGCCAAAAGAAAAGATGCTAACAGTCTTGTACCACACTATCTTTGGACAGAAATTGGAGGAAGGGGCAAAAAAAACCCACAAAAACCAACAAAACCCAAACCACCAAGCACCCCCAAAACACAGCAGCAGTAACACCTACATTGCAAACCATTTTAGTACTAAAACTGATGGTAAATTTTAGAAGGAAGAATGTAAGTTTCTTTTTAAAAAGAACTGTTTGCATGTCCCTGGTATAATATCAGAAACCAATTAATAAGTAGTTTAACAAAATAACTCCATTGGGTTTTTAGAGGTGTCATCTTTGGAAGGGTAAGTGGCAGACTCACATTGTCATCAATTGTTGCTGCAACACGACAATGGTCAAGATCTGAATAGGTTTTCTGGATCAAAGGAGGCACCTACAATAAAAAAAGGTCATGTTCATGAAGTAAAAATCAGAATAGCAGTAAATAGACTAGCAGTAAATCAGATCAATTCCAACATTTGGCCATGAAAATATCAAATATTTGGTCCAAGTCAGTTGCACACTACAGCAGATATATATACAGTAGTCCTTTCAACCAACACATCAAGTTTGCATCTATTCTCCTACAGTTGTCAAAGTATCAGCACCTTTAAAATAAACTATTTCCTCAAGTGCCTAATGCTTCAATTGAAACCAACCAGAAATTCATATGGGACTGCTATTGCTTCTGTTCTGTCCTCTTGATCTTAAGTCCTCCCTAGTCAGACTTCCCAGTGAGTGTAACTGCAGATATGTTGTTAGTCACAAATAAGGAAAGTTCTCTGGACTTTCTCATTACTGGTAAAAATCATTTTAACTCACAATAATGAAACAAAAAAACCCAACAAGAAACCAAAACAAAAAAATGTGCAAGCCCCATCCCCACACCACAGATTTCTTAAACCCTTTCACAGTTTATGGGTTAACTCATCCTGGTTGTCATTCCATATCTGCCATGGAACTGCTGATTAACACAAGACCTTACACACAGACCTTACAGCTGCACACTGACAGAGGAGGGCAAAGATGGATAAGTGAGAAGATTACTAGGTGCTACCATTCCCCACCTCTAAGGTACATTAGGAATATAAAATATGATGAAAGATGGCAGGAAATATAGAAAAAAATAATTAAAAACAGAATTCAGCAAGGAATAAGCAGAAAAGCAGCTCTTTATTCTAAGTTTTGTTATATTGAGGTTTTTTCTAATGTAAGCAGTAGATGCAGCAAATTAGCTTTATGAGCATAGGGAGAGAAAAAGTAAGAATAGTGACATTCTCAGGTGGCTGCATTGAATTAAGTAAAGAAGGATCACTATAACAGCCTAGAGATGCCATCTTAATAATGTGTTACTTAACAGCAAGGAAACTCCATGTCTGTAGTGTGCTGAACCTACTGAAAGGGAACAGGCACAAAGCAGACTGCCTGCCTGTCTAATGACTTGAGCTTGGCCAAGGCTCTGAGCAGCCTGCTCTAGTTGAGGGTGTCCCTGCTCCCTGCAGGGGGCTGCACTAGATGCCCTTTGGAGGTCCCTTCCAGCCCTAAACATTCCCTGATTCTATGACTTGACTCTTCAGTATAGCATAGAACAGAAGATGTGTTGATAGCTAATCTCCTATTAATTCACTAGTATTTATTAACTACCAAGCATTTTCTTACCTTGAAAAATGATTGCTTTATGTCTTGTCCCAGTCTCTCTGATATTTTGGTCATTCCCTCTGCCAGGCTGTCAGGGAGAGACTTGACTGCATTGGAGACATTTCTCATAGAGTTCCTCAGTGGGTTTACAAATGTGTCCATCTGAAGGGGAAGATGTTTAACCACAATTGTATCATCTAGGAGGACACCACTAAATTAATACACTAGGAGAAGTATCACACTGTTCCAGACAACAGTAACACAGACAACTCCCAACTGCTTCACTTCATTACCATATGTAGAAGAAAGATTTAGCTTCAGTATTTCCCATTCATGATAGCTCTGTTGTGACTATTGACATTTTTCAAGTGATCTTTTTCCTGATTCATCCCCATTTCCCATCCTTCAGCTTTTCTTAGTTTGCATTTCTTTTCCTTTTCTTCTCCATTCAATGCCATTTCTCCCTTGCAAGCTTCCTAGTTCCAGATGTTTCACTTCTTAGCTTTTCATCTACAAGCCTCTTTTAAACAGCACTGGAGTAATATGCTTTAATCATGGCAAGTATTAAAAATAAAGTATTTCCACAGAAACTGTCCTTTTTTTTCCCAGTATATATTCCAAATTCAATCCAGAGGCACAGATACCAGTGTGATGCCCTTAAAATATATGAAGGACCTGATAAGCTGGAATCAAATCTTAGTCTTTACATAAACCTTGATAAAATTTCATCTGTTTCACTGTTAAATATTTAAGAAATATAGGCAGAATAACAATTTGATGTGACAATACAATTGCAGGTGCTTTTTATAGCTAACTCACTAGAAGTTTTGAAAGAGCTGTATTTGCAAAGCAGATGTTCACACAAACTGGTCAACTGAACAAAGAATGACTTGTCTGAAGAGAATTCTGGTTGCCTAAAAAGAATGCATAACTCAGAGCTCTGAATTTGAGCAATGACTGAACAGCTAAGCATGGAACAGCTGCTTTTGAAGAGGAATGCATTTCATCTTTTGGGCTGAAGAGTGGAAAGCATGGTAACAGAAGCAAATACAGAGTGAAGAACTGAAAGAAGAAATCAGAAGGAATGAGACTACAAAAAAAAAAAAAATCACAGATGCCTGACAAGTCTAACTTGCAATAAACACACTTTTAAAGTTGTCTTTCTGCAATACACTGTGCCAGATTGGAAAATGTTTATTTCCTTGCCATACAAATAAATTGTATTTTAAAAAAATGGGAATTTTTTCGTTCCCTACGTCCTCAGATATGTTGGCACACAAAGTATTAAAGCAACTCACTTGCAGGTTGTTTTGAAATTGCTATATAGCTGTTAAATAACAATGAAACATCTCTTTTAAATGCAATCATTTCACTAATGAATGCTCTAAGTGTCCTTGACAGTGCAAAATGTTCTTACCTTCCGTGCAAAATCCCCCTTCCCTTTGCTGTAGGCTTTGTTCTCCAGGAAGTCATACACATAATGGGCCAAAGCTGGAGAAGCCTTCATAATTTCAGGATTTAACAACAGCTGAGAAAATAAATTTTAAAAGGTGCTTTTGAATAAATAATAATAATAAAAAAGAAATACCATTCAATGCAGAAGTTTACCATGCATAACGAAAGACACTGTATTTTGCACTGTATCTTCCTCACTCATTCTCCAAATTTTATTCTACCCTTACACTTTCTCAAGATGGAAACAACAAGCTTCCTGGTAATTCCCATAATTTTAACTAGTATGTTACTTATAGGGTCTCAACAAAAAATATTCAACACTCAAAAATGACCATTTAAATTCCCATTTTTTTTTTCTCTTTTCCTTTTTGCTGGCAAATTTTCAACTTCAGAAAAAGGAATTACAACCTAGAACAGAAGCAAAAACCCCACAGCAGCTTACCTGCAAATAGGCATTTAAATCTTTTTTCCTCTTTTCCAAAAATTCTCTGTCCATATTGTTAAATGTCTTTTTGCCAGGCAGTTTCAGTATATTTGCAAGGTTTTCAAACTGGAAAAAAAGAGCAGATTTTTTTTTTGTTTTGTTTTGTTCCATTTTCAGAAGTTTCAAATCACCATATAAATGCAAAAATTAGAGAGGGGATTTTATTCTCCTATTCTTATCTACCATATGACACCTGACAAGTAATTTCTGCATCTAGCCCTGAACTCTGGTTCCTTGGAAAAGCCAAAATGGAGAACTTCTCAGGAGATGCCAAGGGTAACATTTTATTTCTAAAATTAAATCTTAATAAAAAAAATTAAAAACTCACTTTTGAAATACAAAACAGCATAGCATGCAACTGACTCCTGTAATCACACCTGCTTAAAAAGGCTTGGATTCAAAATTGATCATTATTATTTGTGCAGAAGTTGGCAGAGTTATGAAACTACATCAAGAGAACTTGCAGATCTTTCTAAAATATCTTCTCTTTCCTCATCAAATGTACCAAAGAAATCTTTAGGTTTTTCTCTCTGGAGTGATTGGCATCACCCACTTGACACACAGGTTATTGTTCTATCCTTGATGTGCCATTTCTGGGCCTTTTCTCCAGCTAATGAGGTACTTGCATTGGTTTCAGTTTTACAGAGAGAAGAGGTGTTCCAAGGAAGCAGCAAAGAGGCCCTAATAGTTAAAAAGGTCAAATATACCTGCACAAAAATAAAAGTGATAATGAAACTCAAAGAATCTGGATTATCCACATATTGATTATGTAAGGAAATCTGGATTCTATCATATTCTGAGGGGGGGGGTAAGGAAATAAAGGTAGAGGGATCTAGCCTTCAAGAAACAACCTGAAATAGGTTGCATCCTTTTTTCTTTGAAAAAGAATTACAGATTTAATGAGAGATTGATCCCATTCAGTCCCTGCAAGGTTGTTTTTTTTGCAAAGACATCATTAAACTTTGTAAGGTCACAAAGCCCATATAACATTTATGGTCTGAGGAAGCACCAAAGAATATCTACTTCCAACTTGACAAATCCCATTCCCTTGCAAACTGCTCACATGGGAAAAAAAAATGAACAGAATATGATCTAGTTATTGTTTGGATACTTGTATCTGAATAGAAGCAATGTAAAGAACAGCCTCTATTTTTTCTCAGGAAAAAAAAGCAGCCCATAAGCTCAGTAGCAATGACAATTTTATTGTCAAAACAAAGCAAAACTGTTGGGAGTTTTGAGATGCCACAGTGAAGCACAACACTGTATTTAATTGCTGCACTCTTAGTGTTGGATGATAATGTTTCCATTTACTTGAAATTCTAAGAACCCAGATTTAGCATCCATTTAGTAATTTCAAATTTTGAAAAATTTTGCTTCTGTCATTTTTTTCTAGTCATTTACTGGGAGGTTATCTTTAAATGACTGCCCCATAGAAGCAGAACATTAACTCACTATAAGGTCAGGGAACCCATACTTTTTTCAACAGGTTAGGGATTCTACAAAAATTAAGTTAATAATATTTTTTTTTTAAAGAGTATAAAAATTGGTACTTCAAATTTATTGACAACATACTAAAATAATTGGAAATTCAAAATATTTTTTTTTTAAAATGAATACCAACATTCAACACAATGTTTGCATTTTTTAAAGAAAGCTTTTTCCATTTTTACTACTGTTGTGACTTTACAAACCCAACCTACCTGCTGAGAATTTGTTCCCTATTCCTCTATTCAGAGCAGAGTAAAGGGATGTAATCCAACACTGCTGACTAGTTCAAAGGTTCTGCAGTAAAATCTGACTTCTCCAAAGGATTGATTTAAAAGCATTTCACCCTCCCCTTTCAGAAGCACTGCATTTGCCACATTTTTTCACATCAGCAGGTTCTACTTTGTACCAGCTGGTGAATTACAAGTTTCCATTTTTTTCTTCTTTCATTTGAGGAGGGCTAAGAGGTGGAGAATACAAGTACAGCAATAAAAATGCAGATTGTCTAGCAGCACACTGAACTGCCAACAGCTGTACCTTTTGAGACCCCCACCAATGCCAATTTCTCAAGCTCCTTTCTCATTTCTCTGTCACAAATCTAACAAAACACATTACTGTTTGAGACCAACAGTACAAATATTTTAAATTAAACAGAGTGTGATGGTTGAAAAGGAGTGTGATGGTTGAAAGCTTTGTATATTCCATTTCCTTGTGTTACAGCAATTACATAGCATCAGATACTAAACTGTATAAACATGCACCTGAAACATGCTCAGTACAAATAACTTGTGCTAGAAACAGTGAAAACACATGTACACCTCAGTGGGAAATACAGAACTATGTTCACTCCCTACCTTTCAGCCACTTGGAAAAAGCCAATAGTCATGCCATACCATCACACAGAAAAAGCACCTTTCAAAGATACCTTTGAATGGCTAAGGCTGGAAGGGAGCTCCAAAGAGCATCTAGTGCAGCCCACTGCAGAGAGCAGGGACACCCTCAACTAGACCAGGCTGCTCAGAGCCTTGGCCAATCTCACCTTCCATGCATCATGTCCCTGGAAAATTGGCCTAAGCAGTGTTTTTAAATTCTCTATGTAT
>JANHGL010000384.1:0-14158 GCA_024611195.1 Ceyx melanurus | reverse complement strand
TCCTGCTCAGGCAGGGGGGTTGGACTAGATGATCTTCTAGGTCCCTTCCAACTCCTAATATCTATGATTCTATGAATACTTAACTATTAGAGAAGTAGGCAACATAAATAAATCAGCTTGGATGCCAACATTTTAAAGATAGTAGGGATTTTTGAAGAAAAAAAATTTTGAAGGAGAAAAAAAGCTTTATATGTACTTAAATATCTTTCGAAAAGCCATTTTAAACGATTAAAAAATTAACGTATTAAACTATTGATGTATTACATTAAAAAAATATAAGAAAAAACAACGTTTCCAACTCCTCTTCTGCAATCTGGAGGTGAAACTGAGGCAGTCACCTGCTCAGTGATCCTCATGTGGAAGTCATGGAAGTCGCTGTAGCGCCGGTATGTTTTCCAGGAGTCCTCGCCGCCCGCGCTGCGCCGGTGGACGCTGATGGCGTACAGGGCGTAGGTCTTGCCGTGGTCGTTGCACACTCCTGCCACAGCATATGGGTCAGAGTCAGCACAGACTAGTGGTGTGCAAATGGGAAGAAAAAAAAGGAACAAACAGAAAGAAGGAAGACGAAAGGACACCAATGTGAAGTGAAGAAATGGTTGGAATGAGAGATTTCAGAGAGAAGTGGCCGTGCAAGCAGGAGGGTAACACAGCCCTTTATTGAAAGCACTGTGCACACCCTCCAGAGACTTAGGTGAATTTAACTATAGAGATTAGGCAGCCTTAAAAAAGTTTCACTGACATGCAAAAAAAAAAAAAAAAGAAAAAAGAAAAGGTTTCAACTTTTAAGAGTAGTGAACAGCTATTTTCAAGAGCAGTTTTAACCTAGAAAAGGCAAGGTATGGGTGAGATACAACTGAGAAACCAGAATTTCCTGTCTGCAAACTAATCATATTCCCACTTTGTCCTTCGAAAAAAAGACAGTGCCATGAATGCTTACAGCTTTCATTTTGTTATCA
This sequence comes from Ceyx melanurus, assembly GCA_024611195.1. Taxonomy (NCBI): domain Eukaryota; kingdom Metazoa; phylum Chordata; class Aves; order Coraciiformes; family Alcedinidae; genus Ceyx; species Ceyx melanurus. The sequence continues at coordinate 13,202 of JANHGL010000384.1, read as the reverse complement.
GCATCAGCAGTTTATTAACTATACAATAAAAAATACCCCAGCACTATTTAATTCAGCAGAAACTGCATCTAGACACAGATGTGTTGTGTGTGTATGCACACATATGCACCATGTGCTCTGTGGATGAAGAATTTATATGTGTGTGTATATATATATATACACAAATAAATTCTTCAGATATATAGGCTATGACCTACACCACCAATTAAGTATTTCCATTACATGGGCTTCATGGGAAATATGAATTCTAATGTTTTATGAGGTTAAAAAAAAAAGTGATAGGATTAGGATACCAAGGGCCTATAATATTTAAAAAAAAAAAAACCACAACCAAAATAAATGGTAGAAACCAAGTCAGCAGCCATCATAACAGATTCTCTTACCAGTATCTGAGATATATGCATGGAGTTGAATTGTCTCATCAGTAGGGACACTGGAAAGGTCATCCAAGGACTACAGAGTGGGAAAAAGAAGAGAGAAGAAAAAAAAAAAAATGAGCAACAAGGAGATGTTTGATAACTGAATGGGGTTCAAGCTGACACACTAGTGACTGTGAGAAACTCAACCCAGCCATTCCTGCTGCCATTCAAGGTCCTGGATATGTAGCATTTGTGTTATTCTATTTATTCAGTGCAAAAGCAATATGTACAAATCTAAATGGACCCATAATGTGAGCAAGTCTGCAAAAGTCTATAAAATATTTACAATGTTTTTTTTTATCCCCCCCAAATATGCCCTGCTGGTTTAAGAGAGTAGATTAATGTCTGAAATTGAAATTATTAAGAAGGCATTTTTCTAAAATGACTTTTCCTCAAAGTTTTGAGTGTCTCTTGCAAATAATCTTGGAAGATTATACAACATTACAGTGAAGGTATAAACTGCAGGCAATTTATAGTAGAAATTCAGAAAACAAGCATTATACAGCAACAATACATACATGGAAATGAAATGGCTGAGAGATAATAATACAAGGTTATATTCAGTAGGACCCAGTATCTTTGACATTAGGTATATTCTCAGGAATAGAAGATAATTAAAATGCAAAAATACCACAGCAAAATTACCACAGGAGCCACTTCAATGGCAAATCCCCAGCTATAAAATTCCTTTGGGAAGTCAGAACACTCTTAGAAAAACTACTTGAGATATTTGAGTGAAAGTATCTCTTGTGAAATACTACCAGAATATTTATACATATTAAAAAACCTACATTAACTATTCATTCTCTATCTAACACGAGTTTGTGTAAATTTTATCAGCTGACCATTTTCCCTTTTCTTTGTCTAAGTGTGAGCAGGAGGAAAACAATAGCAAACAAATGTCCAGTTTCAAAAAAAAAACCAACAAACCCCACAAAGAAACAAAAACCTAAATGGAAACACATTTATATTTATGTTAAATGTATTCCTTTACAAAAATTCTATTCCTCTGCATGCAAGCACAAATTAATCAATGCATTGGAACTCCTAAGGACCTGCAGCATCTTCCAGGAATTAACTGGAAGGGCCCAGGAATCACAATAAGCCAGGAAATTGCAGGCAGACTCAAAACCTTCCTAAAACAAAAATATTTGGAAAAATTCAACTGAACATTGAATATTTTGTGGCCCTGCTACATGTAAGGTCTGAAGAAACAAGTAACAAAGAAGGGGAGGAAATTATTTTATTTTTATCTTTGAAGTAGCTGTGATTTGAATTTTTATTTCTAATATTTTAAGCCTAATAAGATGTAAGTACAACAGATAATTTGGAAGAAGTCTGGTAGAAATATGGAGCTCTCTTCATACATATGCAACCACTAGTGCATGCAGACACGTTATACTTCAAATATTTAAGTACTTGCACATAAAAAAAAGGTTCTGACTGATCCAGTCAAGAACTGCTTTAAAAAAAGTACCAAAATTTGAATTTGAGTTAGTCAGATTAGAGAACAAGGATTCATATTCTGAATAAACTCCAAATACTTTGTTTTCCAAATCAAATCCTAACTCAGATTTTTAAAGATTATATTTTCTTTTTAAATGCCTAATCTACAATCTACTTGAATCCTTTGAGATTTCAGTTTAAAAGGATTAATCACCTATTACCTAATCCCAAATTTGTTTATTAAAAAAAAAACCCCAAACACAAACAGGGATAAGAAATTCTTGCATGAATTAACTCTAGATTAATACTCCATGAGAAAACTCAAACTTTCCTTAAACAACAGGAAGTACAAAAGGTACTACAGTACAAAAGGGAGTTTTTACAGATAAACAGCTTATGTGTATTTCAATTTGATTCAAGAACTTTTTCAGAGATGAAACTGCAGTGAACTAAATCCCTAACATACATTAACTATTTTATAGACACTTTCTATAAAAAAAAAATAATTAAGAAAACCCAAGCACTTACCAGATTTATGCTGCCAGCAGGAGATCCATTAAAAGATTCTGGGATCAGTGAGGAAGGGGAAAGGAAAAGAAACAGGTTAGGAGATGTAGGGATACAGATAAGAAATAAAAGTACAAAGACAAGCCATTATGGAAAATAATGAGACAACTGTGGCACTGGGCAAAATGCTGTGCCCAACATGTAAGTTTCCAATAAAGACACCTAAAGGAGAATGTAAGTTTATACAGCTAGAAATATGAAATGAATATTCCAGAAAACTCATTTTTAAGCTTTTATCACCACATGAAATTGTTTCACTGAAGAGTCAGTTCAATAGTAAAACAATCTGCATTGGAGTTTTACTTGAGTTAAGAAGAATGATTTTAATTGCTTTAAACAGCACATCCATGTACTTTCTATTTTCAGATTATAAATGTAGCTATTTATTAAAACAACCCAACATGCTCAAATATTGTTGAATAATAAAAACATGGTTGCCTAATTATTTTAGCAACACTCTTGTTACTAAGACTTGATAAAAAAAACTATTCATCAGATTAATGAGTTACTACAGGAAAACTATTTGACTCAAGGTAAATTACAAATTTGAAAAAATTGTAAAAAAAAATTACAAATTACAAAAACTCACAAAGCAGATTAACTAAAGAAAAAACAAAAACAAAACCACCCAAACAAGAACAAACCAAAAAGGTAAAGAAAAAGATTAATGTAAAACTCAGAGACTGTAGAGGAACTTTGATTTCTGAAACGGTGTGAATAATTTTTGTGTTTTCAAAGCAGAAAAAAAAAAAAAGCATGGCTCCAAGAACTCCTCCTTAGCTCACCTCCTTCACCATCATCAGATCCTCTGAAACTGGGATCCTTCAGCATGTCCAGCTCGGCCAACATGCGCACGTAGAGCACACTCTGTTTGAATGAGGGGTAGAATCTCTCATCTCGCAGCATCAGCTCATACACCTCATGGAAATAAAAATGCCAACCTTAGAAAGAGTACTTTGATTTTTTAATTAGAGATGCTTTCATTAATTCTACACTACAGGTATCTGTGCATTCTGTTATGGGTTTCTGGGTTCCTCTTAAAAAGCCTGAAGAGTTTTTAAAGGAAAGGTTGCAATACTCCTAGCACAATTAGTTCTTACAGTCTCAGAAGATACTTTTCTCAGCAGTGAGACACATGCATACAGGAAGGGAAGTAGCACATTAAATATTTCTTTCTCCTCCTAACTCTTCTAATTGCATTATAAACATATTTGCTCTCCACCCATTTCACACCACAACATGTTATCTCAGAGTCTTTGTCACTAACCTATAAAGGTAGACATGCAAATCCTTCAGGGGAGAGTTGAGAAGAGTGAAGATACCACATTCAACTGAAAATTTCCAGTTCAATCAATATAGTATAGCCCTGTCTTAAAGGTTTAACCACACTACCTGAAAAAAGTTATGTATATAATCTAAACTAATAGTCTATCACATATACACACATGTATCTACCTATATAGTGGGATTTAATTAATAATGTTTGGATATTCGTGTCAACTCAAAAAGCATCATTAAAATATTCTAATTTTTTTAAGATTTTTTTTTCTTATTTACACCTTGTACAAGTGTTACTGCCTAATAAGAATGCAAAAAAAAATAATGCAGGTATTAGGAAATAAATTTCTTTCATAATCTATGAGAAATGCATGCTCTTCAGCTGAAACCACACACGAGGCCCTTGTAACCTACTTGAGCAAGTGACAGATTTCACCAATGTTTCCATTAATCTCAAATGTGGTCCTTAAGTACAACAGAAGGATTCTAAGTTCTACAGCTCACACCACTGGTTTTCAGCATGAATGAGAACATTAACTTAATGAGGAAAAATAAAAAGCTCTCAGTGGAGATATAATTTACTGCCAGAATATTAATAATTCACTTTTTAAAAATATTAGACTATTAGACTTGAGTTATAAAGTCTACAAGCAGTAAAAAAAATAAAATAAAATGCTACAGTGTGCAGGCTTGCAGAAACAGAACAGTCAACTTCTAGAAAGAGATCCAGAATTTATTATGGCAATATGCTTACACCCACCTTTGAGAGAGCTAAAACAAGACCAAAATTGTACCACTTATTCTTCATAGCCACTTACCTGAAATTAGGGCATTAAAAAAAAATAAGCCATAATTCCAAATTGTGCTTCATAATTAATATAGAACACCTAATTTTTCTGTCTTCTGCTTCAAAAACCTAGGGCTAGGTATAACTAAGCAGAAGTGAGCAATTTAGAGTAGATTTTTCTAGAATACTAAAGGGGTAAAACCAGTTTTAGGTTTCAGATATTTGAATTTCTTCTTCCTTTTTTTTTGGCTGTACTGAAGTTTAATACTGTATAGAATAACTGTTCTTATGAAATACAGGATGAAAAGAATATACCTTTCTCTGAATGTCATCAAAGATTTCAGGTGTTGGATCCTCGTGGTTCAGTGTTTCTGCCAGTTTTGCTACTAAATTGTCATCAATATTAACTCTTGGAGATGCCTGGCAGAGAGATTTAAATCAACTTCTACAACACAAAAATAAGAAAGCTTCTATTTTCACAAATAAAATCCAAATACAATTCTGCAGTTCTCCAATTAAACTAAGTTTCTCCCTGATATATCTAGAACTGTCTAGAAAACACAACAGAAGAGTCAGACACCCTCCTCTCCCCCAAAATGTTCAGAAGTTATATTAAAACTCCTAAGTTTAAAGAATAAACATTAAGAATCACCTCAAAAAAACAATTTATGGGCATTATTTTGAGGCAACATCTACACCAGATGCCTGCCAGTGAGCATTCAGCTCAAAAACCTTTCAGAGCAAGCTCTACACAGATCACTACATCAATAAATAACTGAGGTGGAAAACAAGGGAGATAAATTATATGGAAAGAGAAGCATTACAATATATTTGAGGATAATTTGTGGAGGGAAACTTTCAAGTGCTGTGAGGTGATTTTTATGCACACACAAATTCAGCACAAAGGTGCTTTGTTCTGAACACAAGCTGATGCTTTTTTTCAGAGAAAAAAAGACACCCAACAGTGATATTTGAGTAATGTAGACAGACAACTGTAGAGAGGCACAGGAAGCTACTTCAGATGAAAACTCAATCCAAGTTCATACAAATATTGGTTTGCATTTAAGAAACATTCCCACTTCAGGGCAGGGAGAGCAGGCAGGGTGGAGGGCTAAATAAAAGAGGGGAAAAGGGAAAGAACAGCATAAAGGGGCTGAATGACTTATTCTGTCTTTATATTTTCTCTAGTTTTTCACTGTAAGGTCAGCATCTGAGGAACACTTTCAGTGCATTTGACAGGACAGTCAGTGCTGGTCTGAGCCTTTTTAAGGGGGGGAAGAAGGGACAGAAAAAAAAGAGACATTTTTTTACTGCTCAATCTAAAGCAATAGCTTGAGATGTCAACTTGTCCAGCATCACAGCCATTTCACATGAACACAGCCATAACCAAAGAAGCATCTGTACAAAGAATAAACTCCAAACAATGCAGAAGTCAGTTATTCCAACCTTTTCTGATAAATATTGCTCATAAACTCCAAATGCAGCTGCTCTTAATAGCCCCTTGGTTTGATTAGTCTGATGTTTTCCATCTCTCTGCCGGCTTTGAAGTACCTCCAGCTGTTGCTGTGCTGTAACCCTGTATCCTTCCACTGTCATCCAGAAAAACAGATGTGCTTGGCCACCAGTCTGCTGCATGTAATCTACAGAAAACAACCACAGTTATTGCTGCACATCTTGGAATAACAATTCTTTGAGATTAACTTCAGGATCCGGTTATACATCTGCAATACTTGCCATCTAGAGTCAAAAAAAAATAAGAGTGCTGTATACATGTTGGTGATAATCAGGAAAACAAAATTGGGAGCAAATTCTAGAAAACAGGCATGGAATTCTAAAATGGAACATGTACAAAGTGACTCCATAGCTGTGTGCACGTTACAGGCTTGTTCAGCATGAGACAAATGGAGAGGAGGCTCAAAGTGGAATTCTAACAAATCACAGACACACACCCAGAGGATTGTTTACACTGGAAAAAAACCCTTTAAGATCATCTCCAGCACTGGCAGACCCCCACTAAACCATGTGTAGCTGTGGTGCTTACAGACATCTTTTAAATATCTCCAGGGATGGTAACTAAACCACTTTACTAGGCATCCTGTCCCAGTGCTTCAGAACCCTTTCTATGGTGAATTCTTCCCCAGTATCCAACCTAAACCTCCCCTGGAGCAACTTCAGGCTTTTTCCTCTTGTTGCTTGTTACCTGGGAAAAGAGACCAACACACACCTCACCATAACCTCCTTTGAGGCAGCTGAAGACAGCGATCAATTCTCCCCCAAGCCTTTTTCTCCAGGCTAAACAACCCCAGTTCCCTCAGCTGTTCCTCAGAAGACTTGTGCTCTAGACCTTTCACCAGCTTTGCTGCCCTTCTTTGGGAATGCTGCAGCATCTCAGTGTCCTTCTTGGAGTGAGGCTCCCAAAAATGAACTAAGTATTTGAGGTGTGATCTCACCAGTGCTAAGTACAGAGGAACAATCACTTCCTCAGTCCTGCTGGCCACACTATTCCTGATAGAAGTCAGGATGATGATGGTAGTCTTGGCCACCAGGGCATACTGCTGGCTCAATATTCATCTGGCTGCCAACCATCATTCCCCAGGCAGCTTTCCAGACATTCCTCCCCCAGCCTGTAGCATTGCCCGGGGTTGTTGTGACCCAAATGCAGGACCTGGCACTTGGCCTTGTTAAGCCTCATACCCCTGACCACAGCCCATCAATCCAGCCTGTCCAAAAACCTCCTTAGAGACTCCCTTCTCTTCAAGTGCATAAACACCCATGTTCAGCTTGGTGTCAGCTGCAAACCTAGTGAGGGAGCATGCAATCCTCTTATGCAGATGATTGACAGATATTAAACAGAACTGGCCTCAATCCTGAGCCCTGGGGAACACCACTTGTATCCAGCCACCAGATGGATTTAAATCCATTCCCCATTACACTTTGGGTCTGCCCATCCAGACAGTTTTTTACACACTGAAGAGTGTAGTCATCCATTTTTCATTGTCTTTCAGGGCAGTAGCCAGATCGAGTTCTAGTTGGGCTTTGGCCCTCCTAACTTTCTTTCTGCACAACCTCACATCTTTGTAGTCCTCCTGAATTGCCTGATTTGCCTGCCCCTTCTTCCAAAGGTCAAACTCTCCTTTTCCTCCAAGTTCCAGCTGAAGCACTCTGCTCAGACAGACTGGCAGCAGTCTTTGCTGCCAATTTATCTTTCAGCAGCTGGGGCTGGCCTGCTGCTGTGCCTTAAAGTTTTCCTTCTTGAGGAACATCCTACCTTCCTGGACTCCCTGCCTTCAGGACTGCTTCTCACAAGGAACTCTATCAGCCATGCTCCTACACAGGCCAAAGCCTGACCCTCCTGAAGTCTGTGGTGGTAGTTCTCTTCACCCCCTTTCTCTAACTCTCCAAGAATCAGAAACTTACATTTCATCATTGCTGTGCCCAAGCCAGCCTCCAACCATCACAACACCCATAAATCCTTTGCTGTTGGCAAACAGGTCCAGTGAGGTGTCTTCCCTAGTTGGCTCACTCACCAATGGCATTAGGAAGTTATCATCCACATACTCCAGGAACCTCCTGGACTGTTTCCTCTCTGCTGTATTTTATTTCCATCTACTGTATGAAAAGGACTATCACAACCAACAAAACTATGGATATTCTTAGTAACATCAACAGTGCAATCAATTCACAGAATAGAATTAAACATTAGAGAGCATTAAAAATTAAAAATTAATTAAAAATTAGCTTTTAGAAGTACTAAGTAGGGTGTGCTGAACAGTTACAGACTGATCTGTAGAAAAGGTTTTGGCTCCCTCTGGCATGGGGCTTACACACATTTAGGTCTCAGACACTTCTACTTAGTGATTTCAAGTGTACAGTCCTGAGTTAGCATATTCTTTATAAATAAAAAAATCAGATAAATTAACACTTACCCATAAAAAATTGTAGTGCAACATTGTCTACAAGAATACGGTCCAGAGGGACTGTGCAAAGTTTTCCAAAGTTTGCTGCCAGTTTCACAGTATCTATTTCCTGTAAAAAAACAGCTCAGTGTTCATAGGCTTTGTATTTTAAATCAGCTTTTAAAACTTCTACTTACCATAACGCAAAAGATAATTTACATCACATAATAAAGCAGCTTCTCAGTGGTTATTTGCACAATCACTAGGAAGTCAAGACTGAAAATCTAGATTATAAGGTCCTGTTCTCCTATTTGCCTTCAACATGGCCAATTCCTGCTACATAGGACACTAGCTTCTTACACTGCTGTCCACTGCTAATCTGACAATACAGGTCAAATTAGCCCCAAATCCCTCACCCAACACTGAGAGTAGCATGAAAATGAATTAACAAGAGGAACTGATTTCAAAATTCTATGAAGTGCAGGTCACCACAACTTATATTCATCTTTGCCAGACTTTCTTCTGTCAAGATGGCATTACTTGCTGTTACAGCAATGCTTCTGGGTTGTAAAATTATTTGGCATGATATAGCTGATTAACAGTTAATATGCACAAGATCACATTGTATTGGACAAACATGTAGGTCAATTAAGAGTCAAGAAACAAAGCAAAGTCTAAAATACTGGGTCTGTTAGCCTTAAAGAAAAATATAAAATAAGTAAAATAAGAGTATCATGAGGTTCTCAAATTTAACATCCAGTTTGCCTTAGAGAAGTAAAAAGGTAAATATATCTTAAAGGCAATATACTGAGTCTATAAAGGGACTGCAAAATAATCAGCAAGTGGAACCTTATCAACAGGTAAAAAGATGCACTGGAGTAGCAGAACATAACAGAATTGAGGTGTATAAATACAAAGATGCAATACTGTGCTTTAGCTCTTGAGAAGGTAAAAATAAAGTGTACTGACAAATCTGAACTCCAAAAGCCAAAATGCAAAGTCTAAATATGTGAACCTTTAGAAAAATTTTCTGTACTTAAAGTGCAAAATCAAGACTAATTTCAGCTGTATAAAGTATTTCCATAACTGCATACTTCAAGTTGTGTTTTAAACACAGAATTCAAAAGCTAGACTGAACAAGCACATCATTTGCAAATTTACACTTTCAGGACAAAAAAAAAACCCAAAACAAAATAATCTGAAATACTTACTTTTCCTGACTGCAACCTCTGAATTCTTGAATCACATACTTTAATAACATATAATAAACTGTTTATTTGATTTTTGATAGTGTTGATATCTGAAAGCAAAACCACATAAGATTAAGCAGTGTGGACGAGTAAGATTCTTGCTCCAAAATGCTCTGTAAATATCAAAGAGTGACATATTACATACAACACACATTAGCTTTTGAAGAGAAGGATTTTTCTCAGTTTAAATACCTTACTGATGGAAGTGAAGATGATATTTTTTTTTTCTCTTTCCTTTTTCAGATTAACTGTTAGATGAATACCCATTAACACCTGAAGGGTTTTGAAATTCAGAACCAGTCAGGTAAGTTTCAGTTCAATGCATAGTATACAAACCTGACCAATTAGTCTATATTGAAATTAAATAAAATAAATAAAACAAAAAAGAGTCAAGTTTAACACTTCATATGCAATGTTGGTTTGGTTTTTTTTTTGTTTGGGATTTGTGGGTTTTATTTAAAAAATATTTACAACTATGCTGAAATAGTTTCAATATACTAAATTTTTGCACAAAGATCATGCTAAGAAATGCATTTCAGACTGTAAAACAATCCAGCACTCACCATCTCCTGCTGTATCTAGGGATCGAAGATACTGCAGTTCCTCACTTGCTTTGTCTTTCACTGCTTCCAACTCTCCTATATTATCACTTAATTTAATAATATTCATAAAGGCCTCATAGTTACAGTTGGAATCACGAATCTGAAAAAGTTTTTCTAGTGTGAAAAAAAGCACAACATGATTTTTCATCAAGTGGATTCTTTTGATACAGAACTGCCAAGAAGAACTTTGATGCTTCCAAAGCTTATTTTTGATACTAAACTTTTCCATGGACCAAGAAAGAAGCATCACAGACAGTCAAATATCTATTTCACAACATGATTTTGTCTTTTGTACTTCTGCAAAACACATATGGAAAGTCCATAAGCTCAGAGCCTTGGCCAACCTCACCTGGAATAATCATACAAGCAATGCTTGCACTTTAAACATTTTGTAAAGAGATGAATTTCACAGTGAAGATTTACACTTTTGGAATAACTTCTTATTTTATATTGAAATATTATATTTTATTGCAGGAGATTAGTATCAGACTGTGGTGTGCCTTAAAATATGAAATTAAACTTCTCATTTCCAGAAACTGATTTTTTTCATTCAAATTTGATTTTATGGCAAAGGTTCCAAGAGGAGCTCAAATTTATTTTGGTCATCTCTACTCCTGACCTTAAATTCTGTAACAATCTTCATTTAAGACTTGCATTAAATTTTTGAAAGCATTTACTCTTATCTTTCCTCCAGCACATTTACTTCCTCATCTCAGAAAGCAATTATGAACATTAATATTTGGGATATCACCATCATCACACAAAGCTTTATATTAAACTCAGAAATCTATCTTTGGATGCAGCCAGGGGCAGTTCTCAGTAAATAAAGAATGAGGCCAAGTTACAAATTAAGACCATGCATAGGAGGAAAGGGGAAACAAAAACTGAAAAACTTGGTCCAAAGGAACAGTACTTTTTTTTATTAAGGATAGGATCCTCTAGAAAAGCAGCATGTAAACTTTTCCATTAAATGGAGGTGGTTAAAGCAAAGGAAACATTGGACATGTACATCATTCCATACATTAAGAACTTTGACTCCAAGAGTGGTATCACCACAGTACTCAAATACACACTGTAAGAATAAAATATATCAATAAAAACAGAAAGAACTTGGGGGTGAGGGGGGGTTGAACTAAAAAAAGCAAACAAACAAAAAAACCATGAAAAAAACCCAAAACACAAGCAGGAAATCAAAACAAAACCCCACACCACAGAGACAAAACAGAAACACCCACACCTCACTCACGACCTAAAAGGGATAATAAACTAAAACACTAAGTTTTGATTTCCAAAAAAGCAAAACAACAGGAAGAAAAAACAAACAAGAAACAAAAACAGTAACTTTAAAGTGCAAATATTTTATTTATGTTATTTTTACTATATTTTACTTTCAAAAGACTAGGGAGTTGTTTTGGGGTTTCTTGTTGTTTAGGTTTTGGTTTGGGGTTTTTTTTGGGAGGGGAGGTTTTGTTGCTGTTTGTGGTTTGTTTTCTTTTTGTAGATGCAGTAGGGAGTATCAAAACTAACGAACTTGCTCTTTCCCTTTCAGTTTAATTCAGAGTACAGGTAACATAGAAGAGTGTGAACATTTGTGTGTGTGCATATATTTATAAATATTACATATATTCCCAGCAGCAGCTACATATTCACTATCTCTACCAATATAGCCATTGGTAACTTTTCTAATAGGTATCTATCTGCCATGATTACAGGGAATGTAAATAAAGCTTTGTATGAAAAATTTCTAGAAATATCATTCATTTTAAACAGAAATCTTACCATGCATATGATATACTGATTAATGTAATCAGGATCACTGAGCTGGTTTATTAATGGAAGAATAATTCCTCGGGAGAGGATTTCCTGAAAATGAAAACACAATAAAGCATTTTATACACTCATTCACAAACCTTATCTATATCTGCAACAATTAAAAATCAGTATAAAGGCTAAAAAAAGTATAATTACAGAAATCACTGAATATGCACTAGCACATTCCCTTCCAATTCACACTACAAGATATTCATACCTCAAGATAAACAACATCCTTTCTAATGTTGTTAGAAGAAACAATATTTCACAGAAACAGTTCTCCACTATTACATACTTACCAAGATTGCACTGCATTTAAAATCACCTAATATTAAATTAGATCCATTTGACAAAAGAAAATAGGAAGGCAGTTCAGATCTAGAAGTTTTTAAGGCATTAAGCCAAGGAAGGAACTGAGATGGTCTTCAGAGCTCATCCTTACCCTGACAAAGTATCGCATGATCTTGTTCTGGAAGTCTCCAGGAGGTAGCAATATATACAGTAAAACCTCACACAGATCCCTTAGGAATCCTAGGGAGGAAGAAAACAAACCCCTCAGCACAATTCCATATTCAGTAATTTTAAAGCTTACCTGATATCATAAAACACAACAGACAAATCCTTCAAATGATATTTGCATAGTCATATATTCTCAAACTCCAAGCATAGCAGTAATATTTTGCAGACTGAAAATAAGCAGCAGTGATGTTAACCCAACTTAGAGTCTAAAAACCAAGACAAAGACAATTTGCAAGAACAACTGCCAATGTCTTGTCCTTATTTAACTTTCACCATTCCCACCCCTTCAGACTTTGCCCAGAAGAGAAACTGATTTTTGGAATTAAAACTGTGGAGTAGTGACAAGAAAGGCAGATCTAACAAAAAGCAGTAAGAATCTGCAAAGCCATCCCCTGCCTCCCAGAAAATACATTTCTATTGGGAAACGTTTGCAATGAAAAGGGAAATAGCTGCATAGGTACATACTTCTTAACAATTAGAGCTTTAATATGGACAAACTGGAGGAATATACACTTTAATAATCACACTTGGAAAGACACATGCTATGACATCAGTCATTTCATATTGTGAACTAAATTGTCAGTATTTTAATGTAATTTGCTAATAATAAAAAATAATAAAATTAT
>JANHGL010000383.1:0-20209 GCA_024611195.1 Ceyx melanurus | reverse complement strand
CCGCCCCCGCCCGCCGCCCGCTCCGGCCCGGCCCCGCCGCTCCTCGCCGCCGTAACGCCCTGCGCGCTCTGTCACACCGGCCGCGCTTTACGGCGCCGCCGTAAGGCAACGAGGCGTTCCGGTTCGCCGACGGGGAGGCGCGGCAAGAGATTGCTCCCGCGGAACCGGATTGGCCCGAGACGCCCGACCGGGGCGGGGCGACCGGTGGGCACCGCGCGTCTCCCAGAGGCCGGGCGGTGCAGCGGCGGCCCTTGGGGCCGGTAGGGGGAGCCCGGCCGCGGCTCGCGGCGGTCCCACCGGACGGCGCCCCCTGCCGGCCCCATGCAGCTGGCGGCGGGACCCGGAACCGGGCCCGGCCCCCGGCCCGCCCGGAGCTGCGACTCGAAGGCGGGACGAGAACCGAGACGCGGCCCTGCGGGAGGAGGTCGGAAAAATGAGATTCCCTATGTCAGGAAGGAAAGGGGCTGAAGCCCAGCCCGGCCCCCCCACCCCTGTCCAGGAGCGGGTCCCCCTGTTTTCTTCTGGTTGAGGAATGTCGGGTCACTTGGTCGTTTGAAAACAGAAGGGTTTCGCCTTTGGTTACGTGGACCCATGAGGCGGCAATGGTATCCTGGATGCATAAAGAAGGATGTGTCCTAGCAGGTCAGGAGAGGTTCTCCTCCCCGTTGAGGCCATATCTGGAGTATTGTGCCCGCTTCTGGGTGCCCCAGTTCAAGAGAGACACGGAATTACTGAAGAAAGTTCAGCAGAGGCTACAAAGATGATTAGGGACTGGGAGCATCTCCCTTATGAGGAAAGGCTGAGAGCCCTGAGGCTGTTTAGCCTAGGGAAGAGAAGCCCAAGAAGGTATCTTACCAATGTTTACAAACAGCTAAAGTGCAGGTGTCAAGGGCACAAGTCTCTCTACTCAGTGGTACCCTGCGATAGGACAAAGGGCAATGGGCACAAACAGAACATAGAAAAGTCCACCTGAACAAGAGGAGAAACTTCTTTCCTGTGAGGATGACAGAGCCTGGAACAGGCTGCCCAGAGAGGCTGTGGAGTCTTCTCCTCTGGAGTTATTCAGAACCCACCTGGATGCAGTACAGTGCAACCTAGTCTGGGTGAACCTGCTTTAGCGGGAGGGTTGGATTAGATTATCTCCAGAGGTCCCTTCCAACCTCTGCCCTTCTGTGTTAGATCCCACTGCAATCATCCCTTCACTTTCTAAAAGGGAAGCCTCTACCCCAGACATCTGCCCCATCATCACTCTAAATGGGAGCCAAAGGCACGTTCCACACAATGTGAGGGGTGGTGTGTCCCTGGGAGAGTGACAACGAGAGACATTCAAAGTCTGTGCTTCATTCAGCAGCCACAACCACCTTGCTGTGACAACCTCACCTTGCCTATGGTGACAAAAAGCTCACCTGCTCCTGCTGCATCCTGGAGGGCAGTGTTCACCCATTTCTTCCATGATAGTTGAGAACTATTGCCTTGCTGCTGGGGTTCTTGGCAGAGCTAAAGGACAGTGAGCTACAATAGTGCATGACTGGAAGGCACAGATGGAACAGCACCCCTGCTAAGTGTGATGATCTGTTTTGCTAGCCTGTTGAATTGTATCTTGAGAGACAGGAACTTGCAGATACATGAAGCAGTGCTGAGGCCTTAACCTGGAGGAACTTTGTGGTATGTACCGAAAGAGAGAAGGGCTTGGAAAGTCCTGAGGGCAAACACTGCTTCTGCTGCCAGATTCTTCTAGTATCAGTACTCCTCCCATGACACCCAGCCCAGAAGACCCTGGCTTTCTGGCTAGCCATACTGGTGTAAGAGATGGGATTCCATATCTAAAATAATATAAACTGAAAGCTATTGCTCTACATATAGATCAAGTAGCAGATGTGTTCCTTGATTCACATAACTGATGGGAAAACAGTGAAAATCCAAGAGGTGTAAAGGGTCCACATGCATATGCAGATGTTAAAAACGACTTGGGGCAGAGAACCCCAAAACCCAGGGTCAGCAGCCATGTGGGGAACTTTGTTGATAGAGCAGCTACTCACCAGATGACTAGATCACAGACTTGTGCTTGCAAAACATGCAGCTAAGATAGTAAAGCAGATGAAAGAGAATGGCAGTGAGCTTCCTGCCATGTCCAACCTGTTCAAGAAAACTGAGTCGTTCTTGGAAGTTGGGCCAATGTAGAATTTACTAACAACTGCAGCAAGGACTGCAGTGGTAAGATTTAGGAAAAAGATAAAAGGATTGCAAATTGCAGAAATAATCTCTGTTGGCATGTGGAAGGGCTGGCTGGAGAATTGAAGGACATCTAGGAGAAGGCGGCCCTCTCCTCAGCAAACTTGTAATGAGTGTGATGTTGATGGCATGGGATACACCTGTTAGCAAGGTAGGATCAGCTGCCCTTGGTTTTTCCCCTCCTAGCTTAAGCTCCTGGCTGGCTCAAAACTGCTTACAGCCTGAAGACCATAGCTGGCCACTGATGCTATCTCAGTGAAACCAGGACATCACTATGGTTTATGGCATCTTCGTCTTTCAACTGATACCAGTCTCTTGGGTGAATCCCATCTGACTGTGGTGATGAATAGTGACTCATTTATTCATTTAATTTCACATCTCTTAATAACACTTAACTGTGAGACAGGTCTTTTCGCTTGTACCCCATAAGTAAAGGTTCATCTCCAAGATCCCATATAAAGATGCAAAGAATTAGTTTAGCTTTTCTCCTAATCCTTCCTTGAGGCTGTTGTATGTTGCCCTCGTCTGTTGACCTCAGACAGACCAGCAGATTTTCTGTTTCTGGTGTGCTGGCAAAAGTTGTACGTGTTCATTTTTGGGATGAAGTTTATGGTTAGAAATAATTGTGCTTAAAATTGTGCCTTAAATTGTGGTGCTGATCCACAGTTAGATAAACCTGTGATGGTTCTGTCCAGGGGGTCCTTTTTGTAGAGCCTTCTCCTAATAACAAACTCTGCTGAAGATAGCAAAGCAAAAAAGAAGAAACATATTTAGAAAACTGCCACTTCTTTTCCTCTCAATTTCAGCAATGTAAGCCACTCTTGGATAAGGTACTTACTGGAATAATAGATGTAGAGTCACAGAAACGCACTTCGGAGCAATAAAAAGTTTCCCCAATGATGAGATAGCATTAAAAAAAAAAAGAAAAGAAAAAAAAGTGTGATTCATACATGGCTAATGCAGCCATCTGAAATTATTCTATCAAAATTAAAGGGTTTCTGGTCAGAGCAGGAAAACAGACAGTTTAGAAGACACAAAGCTTTATAGGAAGCGGGATGAGAAAAAGATGTGAGTAAAATATTATTAGGGCAGAAGTGCAAATGTAAATGTGCCATAAAGAAAGTATTTCTGTAACTTCACAGTTATTTTGTGGGCATGTGAGCATGTGGGGTATTCTTGTGGGATATTCAAAAGTTGTGTAACAAAGAAGCAAGAGTATGTGGTACTAGTGCAGACTCAAAAAAAAAAAAAAAAGTAATAAGAGCTCTCAGCCAGATTTCATTTCCAAAATAGATCACATTACATTCGAGGAGGAAGGTTGGCCCCAGCTACCCCAGTGGGTTGTGGGGAGGGGGGTCAGATACTGCAGTAGATACATCACTGAAGCACAATCTTATGGTGTAAAGGGAAGAGTTTAGTCTTCTGCCTTTGTAGAACAGCTCCTCTGGGAGCAGGCTGAGAATATTCCCTTTGTTTTAGATGGCTTATAGAATAGCTATTAAATGGCCAATAGAAGTGTAAAGTATACCTGTCTTTCTTTATGTTTAGGTATGAGTAAGAAACTCAGTAAAATTTGTGCTTTGAATCCTAAAAAGGGATAAAGCAATTTGGGCTATACTTAATTTACTGACTTTCAGTCTCCTTGTGTATCTCTGTCTTATTGACTCATAAATGCCAATAAAGATGCAGAGATTCCTGACTAAAAGTGACACAGACAACCTTAGTTTGGCATGTATCCCTGTGCAAATACAAATAAACCTTTAGGAATTATTTGAATGTTAGTATGCAATTGTTTTAGTATTTAAATAAACACCAGCCTTTGATAAATTGCAATTGTTACTGGAAAATTAGATCCCTGACTAAAGGA
Organism: Ceyx melanurus; assembly: GCA_024611195.1. NCBI lineage: Eukaryota > Metazoa > Chordata > Aves > Coraciiformes > Alcedinidae > Ceyx > Ceyx melanurus. The sequence continues at coordinate 16,110 of JANHGL010000383.1, read as the reverse complement.
GCATGTTCAGTTTGATTTGATTTCCTGAGCTAGGGGAAAGGCCTTCTAATTTAACTAAGTTGTTTTTCCTTCTTTCCTTATTAAAATTGATTAAGTTCTTGTTTGCTATTGTGTTTTAGGTAACAGCCAGGTAACACTAACTGCATTTGTGGGCACCAGAAAAAAACTACTGATGAAGGATCAATATTAAAAAGCAGCACTTGGAAAGAGAAAGAAAAAGTGGCAAAGGAGATGCATGAAGGTGACTTGCTCTGCAGCAAGTATTGGAGTTTCTTCTAGCAAAGAGACTTAGGAATCAACTCCCATCAGCATATGTTTTAGCCTACAGTTCATTTGGGAAGGCCACAGTGGGATGGAATTAAATCACATCTTGAAGTCAAAGGGTAAATTAAAGCACTTCCATATTCTTTTGTTTATTCTCATGAGAATTTTGTCTTCTACACAAATTCCTTCCCATAATAATCTAAGGAACCCATCCCATCTCCAGTTTTGTTTTAAACAGCCACATAGCAGCAGGAGGGAGTAGGTGTGTTTTGTCTGCATCTCTTCATGTGTATCTTTCTAGAGACCACTGTGTGGTTTTCTTCCTAGTTCATATCTTCAATTTAAACACAAGACAGGACCACCAGTGCAGAAGCAGATGTTGGTATTCCTGGAGTAATCAACAATATTGGCTTGTGAACAATGCCTAAAACCCTTCCTGAGTGACTGTATGAGGACATGTTTTCACTTGTTAATCAGACCTCAAAGGTACTAAGGGATCTTGGATATAGATTGAAGATTACTTAAGAAACACCAAAAATGTCATTGAGTGAATGGCTTCACAAATGTTGAAATGCTGGGTGGCTTAGAAACAACCATGTTTGTTGCTAAATTATTTTTCTACTGGGAATTTTAGTGATAGTTCTGCATTTTAAGCTAGGTTTTGAATGGTGAATGCACACATGTAAATTAATGTTAGTCCAGTTACTTGGTTTCCTCAGTGTAGACACTTCCAGAAGAGATGGCACTTTGGCCCCAGTTAAAATCAATGGTGAAACCTCAGCAGGGTCATATTGGCACATAAAAGCAGCAGAAAATATTTCTATTTACATACATATTTTTCCATAGACCCTTCTTCTGACCAGGAAAATGTTCTCTGATAACACAGAAACATTTTTTTTCCTTAAAAAATAATTTTGTACATTTCTGGGGGGGTTCTGATTTTTTTTTATTTTTTTTTTGTTTTGGTTTTTTTTGTTTTTGTTTTTTCTTAATTGTTTAACCAAACAGGGATTTAAAAAATCCATCTGTAATTCTGAAATAGCTGAGCATGTGTTTTGTGTGAAAACATTCAGTATATGCACTGCTCAGGAACTCTTCACTGTGTTTATTTGAGCACTCAGCATTTTTAACTTGAGCTATGCAGTTGCACATCTGACTCAAATGGGACTATTTCTGTTCCCTGGCTCGATTACTCAAATTACGCTTTATGTTTCCATTTTCATCCAAAATCCATTTCAAATGAATGTTTATCCATGCAGATATGATTGCAGAAGGAAAGACTTTATGCTGAAGCTATAAATTTGAAATCCACCTTCTGTAAGAATATTCAATAATTCAGGGCTGGTTCCAGAGCTCTTGTCCAGAAGTGGGAAACTCAGGTCCTCTGTCTTCCTCTGCCCAGGCAGTTTTCAACTCCAGCCCAGGGGAGTGTTCATCTCCTCTGGCTGAAGTTACTTTGCTTTGTCTATGGGGATTAAAGATTCAATGCAAGGAAAGAGAGCAAAAGCAGGGTCTGATGGTTTTGTGTTTGGCAACATGCAGGACAGTGGTCTGTGTTCCAGACCTGCTCTAGGAACAAGGCAAATGTACTTAATGGCAATCAGCTATAAAAAACATAAAAACAGAAGTGTGTAGGGACTGGCAATCTGTTGTCCCTCTTGCCCATATAAACTCCCAGCCACTGGGAGAGTCACTTCTTCCCATTCTTTCCCTTCAGAAAGATAATTTTAGAAATGTAGTAAGGAAGCTCTCTTTCCTATGTCTGTAATCATATATGTATATACTTATTCATGTATAAACACACATACTTACATGTAAATATTGACCCAAAAGTTTATCATTAGAAATCTATTTTGGATGAGGAAAAAAGTAGGTTAGAGTATCTGATGATGTGACATTTCCACATGACATTTGACCAGAAGGATGCTCCGAAAAGCTCATTTATAAATGCGCTTTTAGGACCTAATTCAGTCCTTTTGTGCAAGAAAGCAAAATGTCAGTAGTATTTTTAGGAGCATCACTGAGCATTGTGGTACAGAGGTATATATAGACCAGGCAAAGAGAGAACCACAAACTGAAAAAAAAATAAATTCAAAAAAGTATCTTTAAAAACATTTGGTGGTTTTGTTTTCCACCAGCAGCTCCACTCACTCCACTTGGTCTGTAACCTGAGTTCTGCCTCATTCATTTTCTCTTGTTCCCATGTTTCAAACACCCAGTGAGATCTCTGCAGGGTTTGCTTTCCAAGCACCTACAGAAGTTTCTCTTGTGCCTCTTTATTGCCTTCTAAGTATGCTGCACATCCTCAAAGTGTCTTGTTATTATCCCATCTCTTGTTTTATGCTGAAAGCTTTTAAATACATTTTAATGATGCATAACAGCAATATAATGAGCCTAATGCATGCTATTGATTTTCATTTGAAACACTGACATTTGAACATTTCAATAGCCTTTTAACAGTGTGTATATTTAATGTGATTCAAAGACAAAGCAAATGTAACACAGTACCCCTCTGCTGAAAAAATCCACAATGTTTATACACTCAACATCTCTCCCACAATCTGTTTGCTGCCACCAGCCACGTCAGAAGTATAGGATTTTCAGTGTCTTAAAACAAACAAGCCATAATCCTTGGTACAAGGAAATAAAAGGGAAAACCACAAAACTGCTGCATCCAGACACAGCTTTCCTTTATCTGCTCTGGTCATGATGGAAGATGTTAATGATCCAAATCCAGTCAGTGCTGTCAGAGATTTCAATGTTAGCTCCACAGCGATGGAAGCTGCTCAAGGATGCCCTCTAGACAGACAAGTTACAGGACACTAAGGGTGAGTGGACTAAGAAACACAAGAAAAATGCAATCAGCAGCATCCACATCAACCTAAGATAAGAGAGCAGTTCCCTTTTGATTAATAACTCAGGAGTTACATCCTGTGGAGAGTTTTGCTTTTGGGAGAGGTTTCTGAGAAGTCAATGGGTGAGATATGATGCAGCCCTACGGTGCCCTGACTAGCCTGCATTTGTGGCTACTTGGAGATAAGACTAAGAGCAGGGTTGCCAGGCTTCATCAGCCACATAGTTTCCTTCTAAGTACAGACCTACTTTTTGGAGTGCTCTGACATGTTGTTGTTTGTTTGTTTGTTTGTTTGTTTGTTTGTTTTTGGGGGGGATGTTGTGGTTTTGTTGGGTTTTTTCTTTTTTTTCTTCTTTTTTTTTTTTTTCAGTATTAGATTAATTTAAGTCAAATTTATGTCAGATATTAACCTTACCCTTCTGTTGTTTTTTTTTCACAGCATCACTCATACTCTTTACACAGCAATTATCTGCACAGTGATGCAAATGTACATGACACTATCAAGGTATTAGGAAATACAGTTTCTGCCCTATGGGTTGATGGAACATAAGGTAATACAGAGAGAGGGAGAAAAAAGGAAAAGACCAGGTTAAAAAGGAAGACATACTTTTCTAAGGTCTGCCGTTTGCTTGCCTTCCCCTTGTGCAACTGCTGGCTTGTAACCACATCAACCAAGAGGACCTTTTGACAAGTCATAACTCAGACTGTTTTAGCTGAGTATAATTAGACTAGGGTTTTGCTACTGAGCTTAGAAAAAAGAAAATTAAAAACTAGCTGCTTTGCTTACCATTTTGTTCAGATTTTTTCCTCTCTGTTTTTCTTTCAAGATCATGATGCAAATGAGGTCAGGAGCAAAATTTTTGAGAATATATGAGTTTGAAGTCTAAGATACTTTTTGAATTTGTAAGTAGTTCCCAGTGTGCAAGTTAGGCTGAAATTAAGATACACAACTCTCTGAGGTTACCTGAGAAATGTAAAACTATTTAACAAATTAGGTACCTAAGACAGGCACGGGCATGTGTTTTGTGATTCAAAAGTAAGTAAAATTCTATTTCTGCCCATATCAGAGAAACTGACTTCTAACTAATGACAAAGATGATGAAGATCATCTTCATCTGACTGACAAATTTGGAAATGGGAAAAACAGTCTATCTTGAATAGTGGTAGTAATGAGTAACTGCTGAAAGCAGTGGAGCAGATCACAGGTTTCAAACTAGTCAGAAAAAGATCTCAAATACCTATAATTGAAGACAGCAGAAATGGTTGTTATTTTTCATTTGAGATAGGTCACATGAGCTATCTCCTGGAAATACCTAATTCTCTTGGCTAATGGTGAAGTGTTTGTAGGATGATGAGCTCAGACATCTCATTTTTGAGTTCCAAGAACAGATCAGTCTTATCACTCTGGTGAAGCAAGATCAAGTTTGAAGATGAGTTTACACTAACTCCTGGTGAGCCCTTTGTTACACCTGCAGGTAAGATATATGTTCTTTTTCTTACCTTCCAGTGGTGCCTTGCATCCCTTTTTCCTAGATTGTGCTGGTCTTTCATATTTTAAACACAAATTCTTCAGGATGAGTACTGCCTCTAGTGACAATCCTCAGTACAGCATTTGCACGGATTGCAAAGTATCCCAGTAATGGCAATTCTAGCATGTCTCAGGGAGTAGGGACTCCTGTTCGTAGGCCATTGAAGTGAAAACTAAAATGTAGTACAAAAATAAAAGAGATGGGCAATGCAACCACTTCTGTTCTGCCAGCCCACTGGGAGGGAAGTCCCCCTTGTCTCCCACTGCACAAACCAGTCCCTTCTTTCGATGTTACGTCAGCACTGTCGCGTGTCTCACAACAATCAAAAGTTCCTAGAGGATGTGGAACTACTTTGTTCCCTGTCTGTTAAGTATGACTATAAAAGCCCAAGTTGACAATGCTGCCAGTTCAATGAAACCAGAAGTTAATAAATTCAAATTTTGTAAACAAAAAGCTTTTTAAATACAGCATCTGTAAATAACTTACTGCCACAGACTATTGCTGAGGCCAAGGTTGCACTTGACATTTCAAGGATAAATATCTAGAGTTAATGTGGGAAAGGAGAAATTTAGAAGGCATATAAGTGCTTCTTCAGCTTACATAGTCTACTAATGATGTATGAGACCTTTTTTGGGAATGTTTCCTGTTTGGGGAATTTTTCTCTTGGTCAGTGTCAGACAGGAATCTCTAGACCTTTAATCTGATAAAATATAGCAATTGCCATGTTGCTCATTTACACCTGAGAAATTCTTCTGCCTTCAAAGCACACAGAGTTTGGTTTAAGGCACACAATCCATCGCTGGTGCAGGAAAAGCACACTCCTTCTGTCATGGTGTGAAAAATTGCCCAACAGGCTGTTGATATGCAGGCCAACGATGTATAGACATAGGTGATGTGACATTGGTCTACAAGACCCTATACTCATTGCTGTGCTATGCCTAAAAGTATCCCAGGTTTTGAAATTCATGCACTCCCTGCTCTTCCTTTTAATTCTTTGCTTAAAATCCAGTGCAAACTTCCTTTCTCATCCTATTTATAAGTATACATAGAAACAAACACTTGGTAAAGATGTAAGAGACGTTCTGCTTTATTCCCAGGGGCAAATAAAGCTTTTTATTTTTAGCCCAGTTTCCTAAGGAAATGAGACTGATGCAATCACATTGTCTATTTGTCTGTCTATCAAATCAGCCCCCTTCCCCCCTTCCCTCCCCCCATCACCACTAATCTTTTTCAGCCAGATCTGAGAGAAAAGCAAAATTCTTTCAGAAGTGTTAAATGCACATAATTTTTATGAAAATGAGTCCCTGGGCCAGAGGAGAGATCACTCATTGGAGAAATAAGTACTGGATGTAGTGGGTAGGCAGCAACATGCTGGGAAGTCACTTTGTGTAGAGCTGTAGTGCTGCCATGATGCATGTTGTCTCCTGAAGGTGGGATAACATGAGGGAGTGGGGTGGCAAGTTCAAAGGTCCTGCTGGAGGTGCTCTGCTGGATACTTGGCAGCATTTCAGGGGTGGGGAGAGGGAGGTGACATGGGGGGAAGGAAGGAAGGAGCTGGATGGTTGTACATGTGGAAGGCAGGGGTTGGAGCTCGCTTGGGGTGTTTGTATCACAAAGGGACTGAATGTTAAAGGTCATGTTCTGGGGAGCTTCTTGGTGGTGGCTCAAGGAACATGGTGGAAAAGAGATGCAAAGCCAGTTCTAGAGAAGTGGTCATCCTTGCCTTTATCATTACCTGACAAGTGTTTACCAGGAATTATTCCTGTCGTGGAAAATAGTATACAGTGGAGAAACAGGGTCAGGTTCACATCTAACCAGTCAGGTGGTAACACCACTGCTACAGGTTTGCTCTGGAGAGGGGATAAAGGGAGACCATTTTAGTAAGGGAGAGAGCGAGAGGAGAGCATAGGCTGTTACAGGTTTTGCTGGTTCTGCTGCCTGCAAAATCCTCTTCTTTGACATGTGAAAGGAATGTGAAGGTGCAAGACAACAGGAATTAATAAACAATCAGTAATACTCTCTGCTTTTCAATGGCAAGTGTTTTATAAACATTAGCAAACCTTCATGAGCTGGTGGAGAGGTATTTAAGCTGTATTCCATTTTCAAAGATAAGGAGATAAAAGCTCTGGCTTAAGTCCAAAGTTTTCAAAAGCAGAAACTAGTTTTAAGAGCTCTCCTTCATACTCAGCACCAGAACTCCAAAGGGATTAATTTCATATTTGCCATCATTGTCAGCTATATGCTTCTGTAAATTCTTCTGCAAATCCATGTCTGAACCTGTGTACCCAAAGGCAGCAAATAGCTTCTGAAAATTCAGGTTCTTTTGGCTTGTTGGGTTTTCCCAAAGTATATATGGAGAAATGGGTTTATAATTAGATTTGTAAAAACATCTTAATTTATTACTATTGCACCATGACAAGAATGGAAACAAAGACTTTGAGGGTTCAAGACATTTACAAAAAGGGCCAAGTAAAACAAAGATCAAAAGTAAAGATTCCTAGTAAACCCATTAATCTGTGCAAATGGGAAGGGAAGCAGAGCATCTTTTCAAATCTTTCTATATCTCCTGTAAAGACCAGGCAGATGGTTTGGGTGCATTTCTGTAAGTGTGTGATGAATATTTTATCCCTGAAAGAGAAAACATAGATATGCAGTCACCAGCTTCACTGAAGCAAGGGAGAAACAATGCTCAGTTTCATAAAAAAACATGTGACTTGCTATTCTAGAAGAGAAAAAAAATGCTTCTAGCAATACAATTAAAAAAAAAAAGAGACAGTTATCATTATTTTATTTGTAATGCTGCATTCCCAATTTTCATTGTTCTGTGGGCAAGTTTGTTTCAAAGACTACCTTATTTGTCTACCTGCAAAAACATGGGTGGTGGAAGAGCCTCCAAATTCTGTTGAAATGACAGATGTTACATCTAAATTAGCCTGCAGACAAAACAGGAGGAATTCACAGAGCTTTCACACAGAATATAGCAGTCAGATAGAAGAAGAAATGTGGTACTGATCAAAGAGAGCAGGTTCAAACCCAGTCCTAGTCATGTGCTGCATGATTCCTACCCAGAAATATCAGTGACATGCCAAGTACAGTCTCAGCATAATCTTGAGTGTCATAGCAGATTGGTAGGAAGGTGTAAGAATCACACCAGAAATGCTCCTTTGGGGATCCCCATTGCACAAAAATGAATAAAAAAAAAAATCTTAAAGGGCACCTCAAAGGCATTTTAAAATATGTCTCAAAGTGCTGGCACTTCTGTGACAATCAGGTTTGTGCTGTGACACAGTTTTGCCACTCTTGCAGCTGCAGCTTCCCACAGAATCACAGACCTACTGGAGTTGGAAAGGACTTCTAGAGATCATCTAGTCCAACGTCCCACTCCAAAGCAGGTTTGCCCAGGGCACATTACCCCAGATCACATCCAGATGATGTTGAATATCTCCAGAGAAGGAGACTCTACAACCTGTCTGGGCAGCCTGGATTGGATTGAATCAATTGGGTGATTCTAAATGCTCAGGAGGTGAACAGCAACACTGGTTCCTCCCCATGCCTTCTGTCAAACCACTGTGCCCAGCTCCAGCTCCACTGGCACCACCAGCAGCCCTGGCACCCTCACCCTGATGATACTCAGGTGGTAACGTGGTGTTGAGCCCTACGGTGGGTAAGGCTGACTCTCCACAGCTGCCAAACAAGTGGACAGAATTCAAAAAAAGTGAAAGAAGGAGAGTTTTATGTGGCTTCAAGCTGCCTGTAGGGTTATGTACATGTTTCTGTTCTGCAGCTCTCTTGCATCTTGAGGCATCTCTGATGGAGAAAAAGGCACTGTTATTTCATTATTTCAGAGAATGTCTTACTGTCTACACAGATGATATTCCAGGAGAAGGTTGTTCAAAGGAAAAACAGTAAAACACTTCAAGGAAATCTTTAAAACAAGAACCTCTGGCTCCAAGTGCAGCAAAGCAAAACAGAAATTCTGCCAGATTCCTAGGCCATATTTTTTGCTAAGGCACAATGTACCCAGACCCAGCAAAAGGCAGCTATGATAGAAATACCACTGCTCATCTTCATGAGGGGAGAAGATCAGGCACTATAAACAATGCTGGCATACTTCTGGAGGTAGTTTGGGTTTTGTTTCTTTTCCCCAAAATTACCTAACTATTGCTAAACTCCTGAAGACTTTTTGATCTTGGAAGATGAATTAGTATGAGAATTTTGGATCAGGAAACAGTCCCAGAGGAAGCTGCTGTTAACAGTGGCTACTCCACTCCAGGCTTCCTTTGAGACTGCCTAGCCCAAGTGAATGCCAGCAGCTACGCTTTCAGCCTCCTGTCAGCACAGCAATACCTTCTTCCTATCAAGGTCAAACACCACTGCTGTACAGAAAATTGCAATTAGAAAACAGACAGGTCGCAATGTCCCTTTAGGAAGTTTTGTCCTCTGCACTCTGGGCTTTTCACCTCATCACAGGTTACAGAGCCTTTGCACCTTTACTTCTGATTCAGCCACCTTTGTTCTTGGCACCACTCATTTGCGCTGTTGTTGAAGATCTCGTATCATAGAGTTTAATGTTTTACATTCCAATAGGTAGCAAAACCACTGGCTGCTTGCTTCACTCTCCTTACAGAGTGCCAATGCCTTTTAGGAAGGCAGCTCTTCCACTACACTGTAGCAATTATGCTATGCCAAAAACAAATGGTATTCTTGGGAAGCAGTTTCTTATGTAGGGCTGGGCATTCCTCTCCTTCTGTATCTGAATAATTTTAGTATCTTGTTTCAGTGTTGTACTGGCTAATATACAAAAATCCTGAGAGGGTGAGGTCTATCCATAGCTATGTATTTGAGAATGAAAATGCCTTTGAGATGAGGAGTCAGGCCCCTAGAGGATGGACAGGAAGGTATCCTGGGTGGTAATATGAGAAGTACCTGCTTCTTTCCATCATACCAGAAGTCATCAACATCATCTCCTCTTGGCTCCCCAGCATCATGGCCAGTGGAGTGGGGCAAACTGTGGTGAATGATCTTCTGCACCTACTGAAGGTAGAGAAGAAAGCAGGTGTGATTAAACTCTGGCAGAGTGCAGAAGCATTAAGCACTGGTGGGGAGATTGTCAAGTCATTAGCGGGACAAGTCATGGTCACACTCCTCTGCCATCCTTTTCAGAATCAGTGGCCACAAAGCCCCTGCCTGGGTTTCCCTTCTGTCACATACGTGCTCTGCAGGGATTGGTTTATTAATATAGGGCTAAGGAGCTATTTTTTTTCCACACGTTTTGCAGAACTGGAAGTTGAGCGAGACAAGAAAAATCTTGGGGAATAACTGCTTTAAACAGCATGTATCTATTATTTTAATTACATGTCCTGAGAGGGGCTATCTTCTCAGGAAATGTTTGTCAAACACATTGAAATGTGAGAGCCCTTCCAGTGTCACAGTAACTGTGTGATTCCCAGAAGAGGGCTGGCAGTCCTAAATTGCAGAAGTGGGTTTTGTAACTGGAAGTCAGAGAGTGATGCTGGAAGTAAAACAAGAAGTGGATTCAGCAGCACAAATATTTTGGACACTGCTGTCCTGATTAGTTCATCAAAAGGTCTAGGACTTGAATGAATTCAGCCAGATGGAACATAAAAAAGGACATTATAATGTTGTGGGCAGGATAAAAAAGCTGTGAAATATTATTTCATAAAGCTGTGAGTCAATACCTCTAATGTGTTTTTACACTGTTGTCTGTAGTTTAATCACCCTTGCTTCTGATAGTGTATTTTATCTTCTTATATCTTTATTATTACACAAACATTAATTTAATCAGAGATAATAAACGAAACCTCTGGAAGTAATTACAGGTTTGTAACAGTTCTGCTACTTCACTAGGGCAGGCAGGAAGACAAAAACTTGTGGACCCATAAACATTAGCTGGCTTTTGCAATCCAGCCATTACAGGAGAAAGACGATGAAGTTTAAATCACTCGGCAATGGAGCTGAGAATGCTCAGGTGTTTCCACAGCAGTTCTTGGGGTGGGAGACCTTGACAACTTTGCCATCTCCTGGATCCTTTCAAACCCAAATGCATCTTACATTTGAAGCTATTTAAAAGCTCTAAAGTTTAAGAATTGCTTTTGCAGATTCCCAGGATCTGATATGTCTGGCAGGAGGGGTCTTTGCAGTGTAGTTTCAATGGGGGCATGGTGCCAGGAGCTGGGAGCTGTGTATGAATTACCGTGATTTCCCTTTGGGCCCTCTCGTTTCTGCCAAATTTGAAGTGGACTTTCTGCAAGTGAGAAGCAAACATGGCTCCTCTCCAACAGGACGATGCCTGGGAAGGTATCTGACATGCAAAACCTTGTAGAGGAGCCTTTCAGAACATCTTAAAAAAATCCCCTCCTGTAGGGGTTTCTTGTAGCAAAGAAAGTCATTAGCTAAACTTAGAAGGCAGAGGATATCTGACTCGGTTGCCTAATCTTTCTAATCACAGAGTTACCTTAGAAAGTAACTCTGTCTTATGAAATGATTCTTCTTCTACTATTTCTAAAATGCCTGAAGTCCTCAATCCAGCAGAGTAAAAAACTTTCTGATTAGAAAAGATATGCTTAGTATTTTAACTAACCTATCATCTTTTTTTGAAAAACAAGCAAACCTCTTACTGCTTTTACTGAATTGCTTTCAAAAATGCAATAAATATATTTTGTGTGTGTGTATTTAACACACTGATACTTGTAAGCAACTCTTTTGTGCTCCACTTCAGCTGTCACTTTCAGCTGAGGTACACATATATCACACCCCTGCAGTCCAAGCTCACAAGTCAGTTTTAAACCCTTAATAATTTCTGTTGTCCTTAAACTGTCTCCACTAGATCTACATCATCCAAGCACCAAAGTACTCTGAAATTAGTGTGATACATCAAGAGTGTTCCCTTTGGACTTACATAGAGGAGGATTGTTATCCACCTGTATTGTGATGGGGATTTGTCTCCAAAATGCAGGAAATATAATCAGGTGTTGCATGGAAAGTCTGGCTGTTTTAGCAATGAGAAATTTTTGATATTTAGGGTCCTTTCAAGGGTGACCCTGTGCCTGCAGCAATGTGCTTAGGGCTTAAGGATGCTGCTAGATAGATGCTATTGATGTGAGATGCTGCCTGAAAGATCAGCCTACTTCTTTCCCCACACTCAGGACATGCATTTTCATCCTAGTTTTCCTACAATCACAGTGTGACTAAAGAACTAACTTAGCTAAAGCACTTAAATAAATGAAAGTTGGATTTCAACTCCTTTAGTTAATGCAGTTCATGACAGAAGGCGGTGGGGGCTGTGTGTGTAGGAGCACGGACAACCTGTTTGATGGCAGCCTGCATGTGTATCCCCTTCAGCTATGCAGCTGCACACCTCAGATCCTATCCTAGAGCACTGCACACTCTCCTAAGAATGTTCAAGCATTACCAGCCCCCTCCCTCCCAAGTAGGCTCAGAGGGTTCAGTACCCTCCCAGAAAGAGGATGCCCAGACCACCATGGCTGCACATGGAGGTGCCTTCCCAGGTGTCCTGGAGACATTCAGAATAAAACTGCTATATATGTTTGATGGATGAAAAAGATGAAGCCATGTGAAGCTCAAAAAGCATGCCCAGAGCTGGGAAGGGAGCCAGTAACAAAGGCAAGAAGGGAAAGCCTGTGACTGTCACCTGCACCCCGTGCAGTCTGTCCCTGTCTCACAGCCTGGATCTTTGCAGTTTATTCCAGGTATGACTGATGCTGAGCTGTAACATAGCATGGATGGGAGAATCTTGCCTTGCACTGTTTGGTACCGAAACCCAGGAAAGATATGTAGCATCATAAATAATGCAACCACAGACATTTCAGAGTGGGTATTAAAGGTGACATATGACCAGAAACCTTTTTTTCTTTCACTTCTTTCCTCTCAAATACATCTTTTTCTTTTTTTTTCTATTTTTCTCCTGTCTACTAACCTTAAGCACCTTCAAGTAATTAAGATAGGACTATCTTTTCTAGCCTATATCAGAGAACATATAAAATGGTTTGTAACTTCTCACAGCATTATTTTTTTTGTCTAATAATCGACTAGATTCCTGTCTTCCCTGTTTTACCTCTCTAGACACCAGCATTGTAAAACTCTTGCCTCACAGATTTCAGAACACCCTCAGATCATCCAAATCCTGTGAAAACAACCAGTACATCACTATAGGATTTTTCTTGATGAACATGGACCTGTACAAGTGGATCTAGAGGAGGGCCACAAAGATGATCAGGAGGTTGGAGCACCTGCCCTATAAGGACAGACTGAGAGAGTTGGGGTTGTTTTGCCTGGAGAAGAGAAGACTTCGGGGAGACCTTATAGAGGCCTTCCAGTACTTAAAAAGGGTCTACAGGAAAGATGATAAAGGACTTTTCATCAGGGAGTGTAGTGATAGGATGAGGTGTAATGATTTTAAACAGAAAGGATAGATTTAAATTAGGTATTAGGAAGAAATTCTTCACTATGAGAGTGGTGAGGCACTGGAACAGGTTGCCCAGAAAAGTTGTGGCTTCCCCATCCTTGGAAGTGTTCAAGGCCAGGTTGGATGGGACTTTGAACAACCTGGTGTTGGAACTAGATGATCTTTAAGGTCCCTTCCAATGCAAATCATTCTATGATTATATGATTGCATAACATAACACCTTTAACACCATAAACCTTTCCTAAAGCTGTTGCTAAAGACTATCTAGTTAGCATGTAGAAGGTGTGCCATTCACTGCTGATACATGTGTGGAGTGCTTTTTCCTTGCTGTGTTTTAGTTCAATGATGTAATAAGCATGTTAATTCCTTCAAGAAGCCTTTTTGACCTGGAAGTTATTGGCTTCTGTTTCGGTGTTGAGACAGCTGCGTTACTGCTTCCTCATGCCTGTGGCTACCCATCTGTCCAAGGTTAGGAGCAGAAGAGTCAGGGGAAGGGTGGATGTGAGTAACCCTCAGCTGTGCTACAGCCAAGGCCAGGAACCCTTTGAAATACCTGGCCTGGCAGTGTGAGGAAAACGGCGCACACTGGACAGCTTAATGCTGCAAGTTCATGGCAGGTTCACATGCCCTGTTGACTTCTGTGGGAAAGAAGATTCTCAAGGGGTGGTGAGGTGAAGCTGGTGGTATCTTAAAACTCATGGGTGTTTTGTCAGCAAGCATCTTTCTGCAGCCTCCTTGGGAATGCCATGCACAATTCCACGCTGAGAAAAAAGCGTGCTCCTCCTGATGAGTTTTCCCTCATCTCATCTACTCTTGCTTTTCTCCCTCTGAAGACATTTCTCAGAGGTTCCTTGATAATTATCTTCCACCAGTTCCATGTGTGGGAAAGCTGCTTATTTAAAGAGCATGAATGATCCCATTTTGATTGAACAATTGTTGGGCCAACTTGGATGTGGTTACAAAGCCCGTGACTCTGAAGGAGTACTGTTGGTGGGGTTCAACCAGAAGCATGTCTGAGCATGTGGTTAGCAGAGGCAGGTGTGCATGACACCAGATCCTGAAAACAAATGCTTTACTCTTTTAATAACTCTCAAGCTCAAAAGCACCTCAAATCTGCTTGGTCTGCTCAATTACCTCTCAAATTAGCCTGCACCAAAATCAAGGTTGAATGTAAAAACACTCCAAAAACAGTAACAGAAATTAATATTAAAATACCTAAAAAAAAAGAATAATAATTATTCACCATCTCACTGTACTGAGCATATGAACATTCAAGACTTACATGTCTTCAGGATTGTTTTGGGGGTAGGGAACCTCTGTGCTATTCTTATCCCAAAAGAGCATTTTAAATAACTCCTTCTTACACTCTCATTAAATTTTTAAATACATTGTTATGTGGATGTCCATCATCTCCTTTTAACAGCCTTTATTTTTATGTCAGACCAATAGAATGTTCACAATGCTTGCTTGCTATTCTAGGTACAGAAATGAGGTCATTGCTTTACGTTGAAATTGTAAAGAACATGGATCATGCAGTGTTTACTAGATTGCAGCTGGGTACAAAATTTTGCCTGCTAAATGTTCCCACTGGCAGCTGGAAAAAAGTTCATGTGGGTACCTTCCAAATCCCAGTTACTAATCACTGCTGGCTACACAAAACAGTGCACTGCAGCATTGAAGGAGTTGGGAGGTTTACAGCCCACCTAACAATAGATTGAGCTTGGTAAAGTGAAGCTCAGATTTTTTCCCCTAATCAAAATTATCTTAGAAGAATATTTGCCCAAACTATGTGAGTGTGTAATTAACCCAACGTGACTGCGGACTTTAATCAACTGACGAGTGTGGGAGGTTTAGCAACCTGCTATTGAGGTGGTTATAAGGAAATTATTTAGTATTTGCCGTTAATCAGAAGTAGAACATGACTGAGAGAAAATAGACTGGTCAAGTTTTAATGGCAATCTGAGTTAGTGAAAATGTAAAATACAGCGTTGGAGAGTTATCAACATAAGATGCTGCAGCAGGATGCTCTTTTTGTCACAAACTGTATTACCAACAGCTCAACCATAAGCAGTGCCTGATTATTTATTAAATATGAAAAACACATTTAATATTTACTGTAAAATTAAGATTCTGACTTTTCAATGGAGACAAGAAGTTTCAAGCACTGGCATTCGAACATCAAAGCCAGTAGCTGAGAGCTCAGGCTTTCGGCTTGAGTCTAGAAGAAAACAGGAAAACCGAGCCGCCCCCTCCCGCGGAGCCGGAGCAGCCTTCGCTTCCCACGGCGAGGGCCGGGACACGCAGCCCCACGGGTGAGGACTGTGCACCTATGGGGCACACGCAGACTGTGCTTGGGTAACCTGGGGCCCTGATCCAGGCGCTATCCGAAGGAATAAGGCGGGTGCCGTTCCCAAGCACAACGAACGCCGTCGGGAGTAGCGCTGCCGTACGCCGGGCTGCGATTCTGCCGGCTGGGGATATGCCGGAACCCCGGGGTGTCGGGGAAGCCCCGGTGTGCTGTGTGCGGAGCTCGGGGCGCCACGGGACTCCCAAAAGGGAGAACCGGGACTCCCAAAAGGGAGAACCGGAACCCCCACCCCTCCCCGTTCTCCCCTTCCTCCACTGCCCTTCCCACCGTAAGAGCCCAGCGGCATCGACGGCTTCAGCTGGCGCCAGCTGCGAACGCAAAAACCCCCCAGCTCCGCGGGAAGGGCGGTGCGTTCCCAGGCTCCGCCTTTGGCCCCTCCCCGGTGGCAGGCCCCGCGCGGAGGGAGCTGGAGCCGGCGCCGCGCAGCCCGCGGGGGGCGATGTGACCCGGAGGCAGGGGTGCGGTGCAGCGGAGGGAGGGCGGGCGGGCGGGCGGGCGGTCGGTCGGGGTGCGGGAGGGGGAGAGCCAGAGAGAGAAAGGGCGAGACTCCGAGCCGGGGAACGATGTGGCTGAAGCCTGAGGAGGTGCTGCTGAAAAACGCCCTCAAGCTGTGGGTCACGCAGAAGAGCAGCGGCTACTTCATCCTGCA
>JANHGL010000382.1:0-14630 GCA_024611195.1 Ceyx melanurus | reverse complement strand
TTTTTAAAGACTGGGACAACACTGGCCTTTCTCCAGTCCTCAGGCACTTCTCCTGTTCTCCAGGACCTTTCAAAAATTATGGAGAGTGGCCTGGCAATAACCTCTGCCATCTCCCTTATCATTCGTGGGTGTATCCCATCAGGGCCTATGGACTTTTGGATGTCCAGTTTACTCAAGTGGTCTCTAACCCAAGCCTCTTCAACTGAGGAAAAAACTTTCTCCCTCCAGAATTCCTCTGTCGTCTTGGAGACCTGGGACTCCTGGTAGCTGACCTGAGAAGTAAAGACTGAGGCAAAGGTGCCATTCAGTATGTCAGCCTTCTCTATGTCCTTGGTCACCAGGGCACCCACTTCATCCCGTAGTGGGTCCACATTGCCTCTAGACTTCCTTTTGCCTCCAACATACTTGTAGAAGCTTTTCTTCCTGTCCTTGACCTTCCTCGCCAGCTTTATTTCAAGGGAGGACTTAGCTTTTCTTGTTGCATCCCTGCATCCTTTGACCACCTCCCTGTATTCTTCCCAAGTGGCCTGTCCCTCCTTCCGTGTTTTATATATTTCCCTCTTCTGCTTAATTTTGTCCAGTACCTCCCTGCTCAACCATGCAGGTCTCCTAGTTGTCTTACTAGGTTTCCTGCTCTTTGGGATACACTGATCCTGAGCCTGGAGGAAATGGCATTTGAATATTAGCCAGCTTGCTTGGGCCCCCTTGCCCTCCAGAGCCTTGTCCCATGGGACTTTTCCAAGCAGTTCCCGAAGAAGGCCAAGGTTGGCCTTTCTGAAGTCCAGGCTACCATCCTGCTTGTGGCCCCGTGCCTGCTGCCTGTAATTCTATAACTCCACCATGTCATAAAAACATAGAATGGTTTGGGTTGGAAAGCACCTTAAAGATCATCTAGTTCTAACCCTGCTGCCATGGACAGGGACACCTCCCACTAGAGCAGGTTAGATGCCTCTTTGTCAGGCTTATACTAAAACATCTGGGAAAAAAAAATTAGTAATACTGAGGAGCAACAATACTGAGTTGGTAGGTTGGCTCAGCCTATTGTGGAACGTGCCTTAATGTCTTGGTCTTCAGCTTGACTAGAGAACAAGGTTCCAGTGTCTGAGGCCTTCCTTCAGACTCTGGCATCAGCACCCAATGCGGTGGGAGGAGCCTGGTCCATGACTAAAGCTCACCAGTTTAGGTACACACTGAGGCATAACACCCCAGCAAGAGTGGAAGTGAAGCAGTCACATCTATTACTGAGCTATATTCTCTGCTTGGAAAAAAAAAGCCATTTCTTTTGTGGTATTCCTGTTTCCACTAGAAGATAGCCTTGAGTGAAATGTTATGTCCTTCAAGTGGCAATTATGACTTTTAATGCTCATTTAAAATGCTGATTGGTTCAAGGGTGAAAATATCAATTAGTGTTACAGCAAATAATTAGAACTGTGGCAGTGAACAGTATGCCTAAAAACAGAAATGTGTGACATGCTGGTATCAGTGAGTGTGTTTCAGTGCTGGGAATACAAGTCATGAAATGAAGGAGGTTCATCTTAACTGTAGTGCAAGATGCTCCCAGCAGATGACAGATAAGGTCTCAAAGCATATCACATCAGAAGATAATTTAACTCTTGTTCTTCCCTTTTCTTCAGTACTCAGTATCTCAATTTAAAATTTCCTGAAGAGCTGCTTCCTCATCCTGTGTGGTAAAATAACTGGTGTTTGCGTAACTGACCAACTTTGGGGTTTAGAGGAGTGAGATGAGTTTGTAGCCCAGAGCCTGTTCTATGCTTCTAAAGAAATCAAAGTTGCTACAGGTGAGATCTTGTAGTTTTCAGGTGATGGTAGTTCGGTATGTTAACAGAAGTGTTTGGTCTTCAAATTTCAGAATACAAACAAAGGCTACCTGAGAAATACAAATGGAACTGAAAACCTGTTATTTAACATAAATTGTATGGAGATCAAGGGATGCTGGTAAGGCAAGATACAAAGTAAAATTATTTTCATACACCTCCACTTCAAGTACATGCCAAGAGTTAACTTCTAGGTCTTTCCAAAAAATCCAGTTTATGGGGGTTTGGTTTGAGGTTTTTCTTTTTCCTAAAGTTTGAAACAGAGCTGCTTTTGAAGTGAGGATTTCAAAACCAACTGAAATAAATCAGTCATTAATTACTTGCAGCAGAGCATGGCAGCCTGCCTGTATAATACTTTCTGACATTCCATAACAGAAATTCTGGTTCATCACTCCAGAAAGCAGTGCAGAACTTTCTACCTCCTTCCAGACCACTACATTCTTCAGATGTGCTACATATTAAGAAAGTGAGGTGGTCTTTCTGTGGTATGGACCAAAACAATTGGAGAAAGGGGATGCTGCCACCCTTCAGGTCAGGTGTAGAACAAAGGGAGAGGATGACTGCAGAAGCCCCTCGGCTAGTGGAGCAAGGAGCCTTGCCTCTCTCCTCACACTAATGTTGTTGGCCCATGTGATGTACTGTAGCTGTGACCGGCTGGGAGTAACAGGCTGATGAAGGTCAGGGGAGTGTTAAAAGTTCACCATATACACAAATTCTTGATGTGTGTCAAACTTGACCTTCCTATTGCACAATTTCCTGTCATAAGACATACAAGATTGAGTGAATTTGCATGCAAGCATTTTTTTCTGGGGCATCAGACTCATCTTCAGAATTGAAAACAAACTCTCAGAGGCTCTCAGAGGGATTTAAATCTTATTCTGCTCTTCTGGTGTTTGATTTAAGGTACATCTCTTGGATGATGACTTAAAAACTAGAACATGTACATGAGCCAGCTAGCCTTTGTTCCAGCTCTGCTGTTGGTGTTCCAGTTCAGCTTCCACATGCACAGGCGTCCTCCTGCCTGCCACTTCAACAGCTGGTGCTACAGCCTTGCTTTCTACTCAGCTTTCTATTTATGTTTTTCCTAGGCACAAACACAAGCCCAGTACATGAACCATAGAGACCTCTGAGGAAGTTCTCAGAATGGAGAGGAGTCAAAAAAGAAGCCAGGGTAGAGCTTTCTCTCGTATCACAGTCCATGCGTATGGCTACTGGAAATAGTTATGTTTTCTAGCAAGTAATAACACACTCATGTTGACAATATTTTGGAATAACTCATTCATGTTTGCTACCATTGTAAACATCTTTTCTATTACACAGACATCACAGTTTACATTATTGCTTTTATATTGTGGTAAACAGAAATGTCTATTAGTATGCAGCTATCTAAGCACAGTGTGGTAAGAAGGAACTTCCCACAAGCTGTCTTGAGTGGGTTTTTTTTCCCTTCCTTAGAGAAAGACAATATATAGACTGACAAAAGAAACATTAGTCCAAAGATTGATCACCATTATACTATAGCAACACAAAACATGTATGACAGAAAGAAACAACAGGTTACATCTTTACCAGGCATTCACTAGCAGTATTTTCAAGAATGCTGACTGGTGAACTCCCACCTAAATACAAACTATTTTAATAATTATAATTCTTAAAACAAGGCTAACTTTTTTTTTTTTTTCATAAAATGTTTGTTATTTAAATTAGGATGGAAAATCTGGAAATGATTCCTTGGACCTTTAAAATTTTTTTTGCACTTTTTGCCTTTTTAAAGAGTGAAAATACAAATCATGCTTATCTGAGGTGCTTAAACTGGTCCCTTTTCCTATTGTCCTTCAGGACAAAATGCCCTATTCTTTATAGTGTTGTATCGGATAACAGAAGTACAACCAGTTTAAGAGCATTCTTAATTTCTTTCTAAATAGCCCTGTCTTCAAATTGCTTTCTAATCAAGTTTTTGAGTTATGAAGCAAAGTGTTTAAATATCGAAAGGCCAGATTCTACAAGCTATGCTTGTGATAACCTTCTGTTTGTCTTCAGATTAATTTGTTCATGGAGTGGTACCTTGTTTCAAGCATGCACTAGAACAACAGTGGAGGTAGTTTTGTTAAACAGTTGCTACAGGAACAACAGCAAATTTAGAGAACCACCTTGTTGTACTCAGCTTTATATTTTTTCTGCAATTACTATTGCATATAAGCTTTCACACAGTGAATGCTTTAGAGAGGCAGCAAGTTAGAAAACGGTACTTGCAAATTCTAAGAAGACAGTAGGTACTTTAAAACATGACAATTAATAAATAACAGGAGAATTTACCAAGGTTTTAAGACTCTTAGAATAAACCATGAGCAGTAAATTCTGATGAACAAATTGATTATATCAACTTCCAGAAAGGTGGCCTACCTCCATTTTGAACCTTCCACAACCTTAGGATTGTTGCCCTACAATACCTTAAGTATAAAATACTGCTGGCTAGTAAAATGTTGTTCTTCCCTTCCCTAAACACAATTTTAACTTTTTTCCATGTATTTTCTAGCTACCACCATAATACAGTTAGCCTACCACTGGTGCAAAACAGGGACACCCAGGATTAGTCTACATATAGTGGGTGACTCCCAGACAGAACAACTGGGCTACTTGATTGTACAAAACCACATGCAAATTCTAATTGTTTACTGGGAAGGTGCACTGGGGCCTAACAAACATTCACCTTAATTACTACATGCAAGCTAATGCATTCCCGTATATCTCACCCATTTGGTGATGGTTGGGTTTACTTTTCTACCTTGTATACTGCCAGTTTACTCCCAGCTCATACTTGGATCTAAAAAAAAGCTAATGAGGATGTATCTCGTACCAGGCTGAATCTACATTCTACACTAAAGGGTCTTAGGTTTGTGATAGCAAAGCTGAAACTTGATGGTTGGCTTTAGAAGCCTCAGCAGTAGTTAAATGTCAGTCTCTTGGTGAACAAGGAATCAAGTGAAATTTTCAAGGCTGGAAAGAGGAGGGTGTAGATTATTTTTGTAACTGTTGCCAAAAAAAAAACATAAAAAACCCCACAAAACACAAAAAAACCACTACAGACTCTAGGACAGGTGAGTGTTTTGGGGAGATGGCTCAAGCAATTTTGTTACTTACTGGTGAGCAGTAGATGAAAATAAAAAGAGGGATCTCCTTTCCTGCTACTGCTAAACATACTGGGCTCTGGGAAAGATGCCACTTTCCCTTTCCTCAGCTTTTAGGAACACTCAGTATCTACAAGGGTCAAAGAGTGAGCTCCACTGCAGGACCTGAATTCCAGAACACTCTCCACAAGACCTTGGCTTTTTCAGCTTTAAGAATTACAGGACCCAAACAGCTGGGAGTAGCACTAGACTTCCTGTGCTCAGTTCTGTATATAAGCTCATCTGTTTAGCTGTTCAGTTTACAAGCCATGGCATAACCATCAATGCTCTCCCTACAAGCACTATCACATTACTTTTTTTTTTTTTTTCAGTAGAACAGCCAAAGGCAGATTAATCTTCTCCACTCTGTACATGTTAAACTGGAGAATTGTTTAACTCCCATCTATACCTAAGGTATCATAAAAAGAACACAGAACTGTTACCTCCCACACCTGTCTACCCTGATCAGGAGCCTTCCCACAAATAAGAGATCACCAACATTTACAGGCTCGAAAGCAATTGGACAGATGCAGTGCAAGAAGTCAGTAGTTCCACAAGACAGACTGAGGTGGCAAGAGACCTCTGGAGATCAGCTAAGCCCAAACCCCTGCCAAAGTAGGGTCACCTAAATCAGGCTGCTCAGAACCATGTCCAGTTGGGTTTTGATTACCTGCAAGGAGATGTAGTGTTACATAGTATAAGAATACCTTTAATACTTATGTAGTGTAATATCACTCATTACAAAAAGAGGTTTGTGATTTTTCCATCTTGTGTTCAAGATCTGTCTTCTTCAGGAATCTCTATTAACCATTGACTAGAAGTTACCTAATTTACCTGAGATGATTAAAAAAAAAATAAAAATAAAGGCATAAAAGCTTTACTAACATAGCAATTTTGTGCCACTGTGTGCTATGTAAGTATGTACTAAAAGAGTCCCAAATAACTCGAGCTTCTAAGGCTACAATCTGGTTTCAGAATCCAAATAGATTGAATAAAGCAGAAGGCACTTCTTTAATATTAGGTTTTAGAAAAAGTAGTGATGGTCATACCAAATCTGTTTAAAATTGCTTTAAGCAATAATTAGTCACAATATAGACATGAAGTCCTCTTGACTCGATTGTCTAAGGATGCCAAGATTAAGGAACATTTTGCAGTTGCACCCCTTCCACAGAAAGTACACCTTCATTAGGGATATACACTTGGGTGTTAAACAGGGACTGCAGCTGCAATAAAGGTTTTTAATGAGTGAATTTTATAAAAGCGCTAAACTAACTCTCTTCCCATTGAGAACACCCCATTAAGCTGCTAAAAGAAAGGGCTGACAACAGATACACAGTAAGCAGCCTGAGCAGCTGAAGTCAGATTAGAAAGAAGATAAAATCTTTAGAGTAGAAATATTTTTAGAAGGAGTAGCTTTAGTCTGAGGATCTGATCCTCATACTAATGATTTGTGGTCCTTTTTGTTTGTTTGCAAACTAAGCTTTTTCCAGAAAGCTGCTGGTACAAAATCCATAGATTAAAACCCCCCCACTTCCTTAGCCAGAAGTAATTTCTAGTAAGTACTAGTAAGTATGTTGATGGATTAAGCCTCTTCTTCAAAATCGTAAGCAACTAATACAACCCCTTCATGGACCTTTTCATTATAGACAAATTTAACATTGAGTGAATGATCTACTACATAAACACAAACACAAAGTCTAAAACCAGAGTAATTTCAACTAAAAAGTTTTTTAAAAGACAGTTAACAGTCAAACCTATTCATGGGAAACGTGATGCAGTATAAATACCTGCTTCACGTTCTTGCACCAAGAAATAAAAGGGATTGTGAAATCAAATGATTCAGAGGCTGTTGGAGATTTATGGGTTTGTTATGTTGCTTTTTAGTTGGGTTTTGTTTTCTTTTGCTGAATGGTTTGTTTGTTTGTTTGTTTGTTTGTTTAAAAAATGCTGTCCTTTGGAGAATAGCATATAAAGAACTGTAAACAGAGGCTGATTGTCCAAGCTTTTTTAACTGAATTTTGATTATTTTTTAAATGTAAAAAAAAAATAAAATAAATTGTTAAACAGTTTTTGGTGAAACATGGAAAACTTCCATCCGAAAGTATAATTGCATTTTTGATGCAAAACCTCAAACTTCAGAGGAGTTAAGGATTTTTTGTCTTTTGCAAGGTTAGCATCACATTATAATCCAGAAGAAGTCTCTTAATTTTTCGATGGAATTTCTCTCTGTACTCATTGAAGTGCATAATGCTTTCTGGCTTTTCTTCAAACCAGAACTTGTCAAACTCATAAGCCAGATAACCTGTGGAGAAAATAAAACACAGATCTACAAAAATGACCTTCACAATTTTCTGCCTTGATCTAACTAGACCTAGAATAATCCTTTAGATGCTATTCAATCCTGTAAAATAGGAACTCTCTCATCCTGGTCAACAACAAGCTTCTGGTCACTGATATAATGAATTAAAAAATAAACCTGCAAATACTGAGTTTTCAGACTGCAGTCTCTAATATATAGAAAGCCACACCAATCTATCCCTTAAACATATATTTTTGTATTATAATGTTTAAGCATCAGGTGCATTTCCAATACCTGATGCAGAAGATAAGCAGCTTGGTCTGGCTAATGAGAAAAGAGTGGAAATATACTCCATAAAACCACATGGTAGCCTGACTCCTGCCCCAGTAGCTGGCACTAAAGAAGCTAGAGGTACTTACAGTAAAACTGATGGAAGTGCTCCATCTGTGGCAATCCAGAGACCATGTTGTACAGATGAGGTTTTAAAGCACCATTCTTAAGTAAGCTGTAAGCCATTTCTGTCAGATTGATTCCAACTATTGCATAAGAATATCTGCAACACCAATCACAGGTCATATTTTACCTTAGGGATCAAAGGATTGAAAAACTCCCCTAAAACTGAGTTGGAATAACTGTAGGAGTAATTTTTTTCTTTGATGATTGTTGACAAACTGACTATGGACATTCTTTCCGTTGTTTTGTGTATCCACCCATGTAAAAATTATTGAAAAACAGTATTTTCACATACAATAGCATGGCAGATGCCTCCATTAGGCAATAATGAGATGGTAAGGCTCATCAATGTTGACCTCACTTTGCTAATTTAAAATGATGAAATCTGTTAGAATATTAAAAATTAGACATCAAAACCATTGTTACAATGTATATGTCATGGCCATCTCAACCTGTTCTTCAAGATAGAAAACAACTAGCTTTTCTATTGCATGGTATAAAGCACTAGAAAAATCCTTAGAGGAGTGTTAAAACAAGTGTTTCTAGGGGAAGGGAAAAAAAAGGATTGTGTCAATGATATGGGTATTTGATTGATCTAAATGTCTCAGATATCCTATTCATGATCTAGTTGCACAAGGTAATATTTACAATTGAAGTCATGAAACACTCCCATTCTTGGTAGGTGATTGAGTCAACAGAGGACTAGACTGATCAGATGACATACACAGTTTTACCAGTTTGTATCTGGCTGGTTTTAGAGTATATTTCCCTGTAAAATGAGCTAAATGTTTTAATCTGCCATTTTCAAATATATACTTACTACAAAGCAGAAGCCTAACAAAATGGGATCTGAAGAGATCATCTATACCATCCTGTTACAGGATTGGTGAGAAGGCAAAAAAAAGTATTATTTGTAATAGCATTACAACTACAGTGAACAAATTAAAGTGAACTAGGATGTTAAAAGGTGTTCACTGTTAACCAACCAATCTATACTGAAAAGAAAAAAAAAAAAAAGAAAAGCTGCACATAGTTCCCAGCTTGAAATTTATTTCTGTGTTCAGTTTCTCATGTCTTTCTACTTTTTTCATCCTTTAATGGCAAAACCCATAAATACTTTCAGGGGACATACTTGGCAGTCTTTACATGAGCTTTTATACAAGACAGAAAAAGTCATATAGTGACTTACCCCAGCTTTGGGTGATTTGAATGGGAAAGGATCTGACGAGCCTCATGGGTATAGTGCTTGCTAAAATACCTGTCGGTATAAAACACAATCTTCCATTATTTTTTGAAGCTCACAAAAAAAAATGTTAATTCATGTGTTGAACATCAAAAAGTAAAGTCAAAACTAAAGCTGAATACTAGTATGTACTGAACAATGGAAAAATGAAAACTACGGGGAAGGTAGCAAGTGATATTCAGTATGAACTAATGCAGTAAAAAATAAAAAAAAACAAACCATTGTGACCTGAATATCAAATATGAAGTTCACCCAAGTCCACAGACTAGCTTAGCAAATTTATGCAAATATCTTTATTTTTCATTGCACTAATTCAGGAATTGTAAAAGCTTTTGACAGGTTACTTTCTAAGTTATAACCTCTCAAATCTATCATATGATAACAAAAAAATAAGGTGTTTCAGTCCCTTGTTGGCCTTTACACAACTATACACTTGGGGACATGCAGCTGCTAAAAGTGTTTATTTATTTAGAAAACACTGTTTTTACTGTACAGAAGTCACCATTTCTATTTGCTTTCTTCATTAGAAATAGCACTAAGCAGAGAAAACACATAGATATTGAGAACAAGAACAGAAATTAAATAGTTCTTTTCACTTACACCAGATTAACTAAGCCCAGTAGGCCCATTCCTCTGAAGTCTGTTTTGGGATCATCACCTTGGAAGCCAATGTCACACCACTGCTTGCTGATTCTGGCCTTCAGGTTCTCATGAGGCATCAACAAATTCCAAAGCTGCACAAAGATACTTCCATGTTATGCACGGCTGCTGAACGATTCCAAGTCACAGAATTTACAACACTTGCTGCTGCACATTAGAAACCATTCACCAAGGAACAAGATACAGTCTGCCTGATGTTCTGTTTTCTCAGGGGCAACTTGGAGTTGTATTACAATGGCTTCTTCAGCAAATATGAAAATTATTACATTTAACATCAAATATGGCAATTTCCCTTCACAAAGTCACTGTATCAATACTAAAGAAACAAAGACTTGTTTCACACACACTGTC
This sequence comes from Ceyx melanurus, assembly GCA_024611195.1. Taxonomy (NCBI): domain Eukaryota; kingdom Metazoa; phylum Chordata; class Aves; order Coraciiformes; family Alcedinidae; genus Ceyx; species Ceyx melanurus. The sequence goes on along the minus strand of JANHGL010000382.1, from coordinate 4,622 downwards.
TTTTGATAAGATAGATATAAACTGAAGCAGAAATTCTCAATGAACTCTTATGTAACGTGTCAATGTTGGGACTTGCAGAGCGGGTTGAAATAATTATGAAATGTTAAGAAAAAATGACATAATGTGTTTGTACTGTAGGAGTCATTGAAAAAAACCCTCAGGCAGTATTATATTATCTGCATATATTATAACAGCATATAACTTGCTGTTATTTATTGTTACCTAAATTAGATTCCTGATGGTTCCTATCTTCCAGAATTAATCCATCCTCTTTGACATTGACTAGGATTCAGTATTAAGAAAACACTAGTGATTCTGTGATTGTCTTTTTTTTAGTCATTATTGTTTAACACAATTAGACATGTGCATATGATTAAATACCTTTTTAGTTTAATGACTCAAAAAAATCATTTTGTTACTTACATGTTATGTCTCATTTCACACAAAATAATCCCAGTGTAAATAACTCTAGTTTACTAAATTGATTTGCTCTGATGATGTTATTTTGATGTGTCACTTTTATAATGGCCCAATTCACAAGTAGAAAAAAGCATTAAATAGGTGAGCTGGTAAGAAAACTACCAATAAATTAAATTAATTTAAGCTGTTGGACTTGGAGGGAAAAAGCCCAAACAAATGGCTTTTGTATTTAAAAGTTTCACCTCAATTAACTGTTCCTCATGTTCTTTGTTATTCGAATCATAGGGCACCTTCCTCAGATTTTCCACATTCAAATAAAGCTTTTTATAACCCGATATCTGGAGTAAGGATAGACGCAGATTTGTCTTGAACCTGAAATAAAAACAAAACACCACACAAAAGCTATTACAGAGGTGTAGTAAGTCAAATTCTTGTTTGAACTACCAGATAAGAAAGGTCTTATGTTAATATAATGTAAACACTAGAATGAGGAATGTTTTTAATTGTTTATTTTTCAAACTTCAGCATATTGTATACTCTATATGACTCTTATTTCTACCTAAAAAAAAAATAAAATCTAGCTGATTCCAATGCTGCACAGTCACAATCAGGCCCTATTCACTTACATTATGGAAGAAAACAGTAACTTGGCTAAAATCTGTGATGACACAAAACTCCATAGGTCATCCTGACCCCTACACCTTCACCTACCCCTGAACATTATCTAAGTCTGGAAGGGAAACTTTGACAGAAGTACTCATACCTTCAAATAAGCTTTCCATTAAACTTAAACATTTTGACTATTCACAGCTTTTCCTCTCAACTTCTCATACTTACTTATGCAGATGAATGCAAGCATTAATCAGGCATCACTATACTCCCTCCAATATATCCTATCAATTACTTACTTGATATAATCAACCTAGGCAATAATCATGTTACTTAGAAATATGAATCATAGAATCAAGAATGGTTAGGGCTGGAAGGGGCCTCCAAAAGTCATCTAGTCCAGCCCCCCTGCAGTGAGCAGGGACACCCTCAACTAGACCAGGCTGCTCAGAGCCTTGTCCAACCTCACCTTGAATATCTCCAGGGATGGGGCCTCAACCATCTCCCTGGGGAGCCTATTCCACTGTTCTACCACCCTCAAGGTAAAGAACTTCTTCCTGATACCCAGTCTATATCTACTATTTTGTAATTTAAACCCATTACCCCTCATCCTTTCACTAGAGGCCCTTGGAAACAGCCCCTCTCCAGTCTCCCTGTAGGCCCCCTTCAGGTACTGGAAGTAACAGAAGGGACTTGAAAGACAGATGAAGTTATATCAAGCCCATTAAGTCAATTAAAACTTTGCAGTTTATTTCATAGAACTGAAGAGGCCACAACCATAACTTCTTTTCTAACTTAATTCTAAAGATTTGTGTGAGTGGCCTAAATACTGTATCAGATTAAGCAACTGCAGGAACACAGTAACAAGACAGCATAAACAGCCATGAAGAACTTATGTTTAAGTTCCAAACATACCCTGTATCTTTCTGATCAATTTTCTTTTCTTTCATTACATCTCTGACACATTTCTCCACTTCATCTTCCTCAACATGTACAGCATTTCTTAAAACCTAGGAAGTTAAGACAGTAGAAGACTTAATGATGAATGCAGACCACTGTCATCTACTTGATTCTTATTCCCCTGCTTCTGTATACCCACCGTAACTGTATTCTTTACTATAAAAGGAGAACAGCCAATTTATTGCAAACATTTCTAATAAATGGACTTAAATTGCACATAAAAATCTGCAATAATTACATAAAGGCATGATCTCTAATTTCGTCAGATTGTAAATGACAATATTTACACAGGAGTCACCTAAAGAATAAATAAAAAGCTCCAGAGTTGTTCAGTCTATGCTCTCCTTGGCTTTCAACTACTAAACATTGAAAAATACTGAGATTGAAACATGTTCCTCCTAATCCAATTGAAATAAATGGAGCTATTGAGGAGCAGAAATTAAAAAAATAATAATAATCAAACAAACAAAAACAAACCAAACCAAACAACCTTCAGTTAAGGAAGTAATGTTTCAGAATTAGGAGGTAGTGAACTAACAAAGTTGAGGTTTCAATGCTGGGGTGAAACAATAGAACACTGCTATTCTGCAGCCTCCTAAATCACAAATGCAAGTAATAATAATTATATGCTGCCCATCGAAAAACCACCTCACAACAATTTATAGTCTAAAATGTTATGATTCCAATGCATTCTTTAATACAATTCATGCTAAAACCAAAGCAGCTTCATTTTGGTAAAGCAGAAAGTTGTATCTTTTTAAAATTAACATTAATATATTTGATATAATCATTGAAATAAAAGATGATAAAAGACCTGCCCAAACTGTGCTCTACTGCAACAAAGATGCTGGTGAGAGTCACTCATTCACTCTCAACATAACATTGCAGTGATCAGCAAGAAAAAGGGACAAAGCAGACACCTCACTAGATACACAAGTTTGAAGGTTTATAACGTTACCTTACGTCCAACAGCTGCAGAACAATTGGAACTAGCTCACCAGTTAAACATCTGCCTGCAAAATTGTGTTGCATTTTTTGTCAACCATGCAAGACGCTGTTTTATACACTGCATTTAATTGCTGTATCTGCATCATTTATCTATATCACACCTGTGGCTTCTATAAAAGCAGCAAAAGTGGTTGTTGTGGCAGGGAGAGCTGACCCTCTCCAAGATCAGAAGCTTTATGTAAAGGTTTCTCTGACTGGCTGCTGAAGAACAAGTAATCCTTCAGAGAGACGGAAAAATAACATTGGAAGGCACATGGAGTTGTTTGAGGAACTTTGACTAACCCAAACATACAGAACCCACAATGTTGCTTTATCCTCTCTGTCTTTAATTCCTCTACTTTCCTCCACCCTTCAGTGGTAATTGCACACATTCTTTTCTGGGATCTGTTTCTGAAAGTTTTTATTTGAGTTCAGTCTCTGGTATCTTTTACCTTACTCTTTGATGATTCCAGTGAATGCTCTGCAACAGAAAAAATGTAAAAGTCACAGATCAAATAATATAAATTATTTAAAATAACTGATAGTATGTGTTCCTGTGGCATATACAATGCTCAATCTTAAAATCAGGGATCAGGAAAATTGAAGTCTTAGTTCACATATTTTTTATTTTTTAATAGTCCTCAACTACAACGCTGAAAATAGACTTGGAGTTTTAAAAACATTGATCAGTTAAAATGTACATGTACAAAGACAAAATTGAAAAATAGCCAATGATATTTTTTCCATTCTTAGAAATGTTTTGGCATTTATTACTGAAGAATAAGGGAACAAAGTCACTTCCTCGAGCTATGGATAAAATGGCAAATACTGTAAGTAGTTTCTTAAATTACTATTTTAGAGATAAACTCTGTATTGAACAGCACTGTGCATTTCACTGTGCTCTCCTTCAAAAAACTGCACTTAGTGACTGTTCTGTGTGGGTATTTTTAATAAGAGGGAGGTAAAACCATTGGCAAAGTGACAGGAAGACTCAGGCAAACGGTAAAGATCTCTGATTGACACTTTGAAACTCAGTGGAATTGACTTTGGCAAGCGGGCAAGGAAACCAGATTTGACATTCTGATTTTAAATCTCTCCAGAACAGGCAAGAAGAGGGGAACAGCAGAACGGTGATCGGGACGAGGACCAGTTTCCAACTGCCGCTTTTGAGGCCGCCTGCCGGGGCAGAAAGCCGTCCCCAGGTGCGACATCCCCTCTTACCGATGCTCAGAGTGCGCCGCGCACCCGCCGTCGAGCCGTCCAGGAGACGCTGCAATTGGCATTTCCGAGTCATCAGCCTCCAGATCCACTTAATCCAAAACCGAACGTAGTTGGTGTAGAGGAAGCCCCAGATGTACACCAACATCTGCGGGAAGAAAGCGCCGCGTTAGCAGGTAGGGCACACCGGCTGTTACCCCGCGACCGCCTTCGCCGGCCGAAAACACCCTCCCCCGGGGGGTTGGGGGCCAGCTCCGTCCCCGGAGAGTCTCCGTCGTGACCCCTCCATACCAGCCGGGTCCCCCTCAGTGACCGTTTAACGGTGAGAGCGCCCCCGCGAGCCAGGGCACCCGCTGGGCTGCAGGCGAGACCTGCATGTGCGCCCGCGCCCCCGGCTCAGCCCCGCCCCGCCCCGTCCCGCGGGCAGG
>JANHGL010000380.1:0-71355 GCA_024611195.1 Ceyx melanurus | reverse complement strand
TAAGTGCTGCAGACGCGGTCCCCGCAGAGGGTCAGGTAGGGCTGGTGCTGAGCCTGCGCGAAGGTCTCGCTGTGGGGCTGGGGCACCCACTGCAGCCGGCCGGAGCAGCCTCTCCCACTACGGGGCAGGTCAGTGAGAGACCCGGCGGAAAACCCCTCCATGGAACTCACAGAGACCCCCCCAGGATGCACCAGGGGGACTTCCTGGGACTCTTCTGCCCTGCAGGGATCCCCCCACCCGAGGGAGCCCCCCAAGGATCCCTTTGCCCCCCAGAACCCCCGGGACCCTCACCTCACCAGGGCCCCTCCCGGCAGAGCAACCCCCAGGGCAGCCCCCCATAGCAGGACGGCCAGCATGCTGCACCACTAGAGATCCAGGCGGCTGGGAGCGCGTAGATCCCCCTCCCCGGGGACCCAGACGTCTGGGCTGCCCCCTCCCTCTCCCCCCTTCCCACTCCCCGCCCCCCCCCAGCCCCACAAAGGCCCCTTGTCCCCCCTATGCGGGGGTGGCACAGGGGACGCTTTGTGCTTGACCAGACGTGCTCCCTACTCATCCAAGAGGCCCTATGTGGCACAGGGGCAGTGTGGGCCATTGCTGTAGGGTGTGGACACACAGGGGATGAGGTGACACGGACGTTCTCATGGGGTGGGGGGGGTCAGGAGGCATCGTTGTCGGGGTTACAGGGGATGTGGAGGTCCCTATAGGGCAAAGGTATATTGCTGTGGGTTTGGTCTCCTCTGGCCTGACTCAATGAGGACATGAAAGGGGTGGGTACGGGACCAGGATGTTTTGGGAGAGCAAAAACGCATTTTCAGGCTGTTTTTTTGTTGTTGTTGTTTTTTTTTCCTGGCCCTTTGCAGTGAGCACAGGAAAACTTGGTGAAAGCAGGCCAACGTTCCCAAATGCCAAGAGCCAGGTCTCAACACAGGGGAAGCTGAGAAGAAGAAAAGAAGAATGCTAGACCATCCTGATTGCTCAGCTTTATACCCAATATGATGTATATGGGATGGAATCCCTCACTGATCAGTTTGGGGTGACCTGTCCTGTCCACTCCTCCCTGCAGGTACTGCCTTTCACTTCCTACACCCCTCAATGTGATGCACAAGGTCCAGCAGTGGTCTTGGGCTGCACACCAGTCCTTGGTATTAACTCTAAACATGGGGTGTTAGCACTGCTAGTAGCAGACACTGCAAAATCAGGCTTCTAACTTCAGAAAGTGCAGTTAGAACTAACCTGAAAAGTACAATCACTGAACAGAATGAGTTCTGCTCTCACTCAAACCAGGACAAACACTCTATCATCACTCTTAGTGGTAGTCAAGACAGTCAAATCTCTCCCTGACATACAGGGCTACTCCACCACATCTGCTTCCTGCCCTGTCCTTTCTGAAGAGCTTGTAGCAACCCAGTGCAGCACTTAGGTATATGACTCACCCCACCATGCTTCTGTGATGGCAACTGTGTCTTAATTTTCCCATTATCCTTTCATGAGGAGAAGCCCAAATTCCTACAAGACCAGTCTCAGGCACTTCTGTAGTTTCCAGTTTATCAAAAACACTTATGTCTTTGCTTCCCATTGGTGCTTGAACAGTATTCTAATGTTTCAAATATGTTTAAAATGTCTTCTTGCACACTGGAACTTTTTTATTTAGTTCATTTTTTCCATAAGCTTTCATTTGGTGGTTGTGAATAAGAGAGGTTTTGTGTCGCAGAAACAAAAGATCAAGTAACACTCCAAGACACTTAGAGAAATTTTCCATTGAAATACTTCTAGTGATATAAGTAGAATATTATCCTAAGCAATTTGGATAATCATCTAAAGTTGCTCCTGTGTGGTTAAGTTTTTTTGTTTTTTTTTTTTTAATTATTATTTTGTAGTTACTGAGATCTTCCATTTTGCAAATTTCTTTATAACAAAGTCACAGAACATCTCAGCGATTGTTGAATGACCAATAATGAAATCCATAGTAGTCCCCAACTCACAATAGGCATCTCTGACATCTTAATGATTCTTGAATATCCTTAATTAATTCAAATGCTGAGTTTTGCTACAAAAAGGGAAATATCAGTTTGACAGAAATATTCTTAGTGAAGTGTCAGTGTTCTAACTCCTTCACCTAAAACATTTTTTCCTTATCATGGTTATTTTCCTGTTCTCTGTTCCCCACCAGAAATTAAGAACATAGTGCTGCTTAATGAAAGAAGAAAAGGCAAAAGCAAAGGGGAAGGGAAAGATGAGAGAGAATAAAGTGCTTTGTAAGTACTCCAAACTTTAATTAGCGCTCTTCTGATTTGTTTCACACACAGTATGTCTATTTACACCTTTCCTGCTTTGGCATCTGTCTAATTCTGATTGATGTTTTTCTTGTAAGAGCAATAGTGAGTTTCAAATAATTATGAGACTCTGAATTGGTGTTATCAGTATTTGCATAATGATTTTTGTTTGTGAAAATGCTGAAAAAATATTTTACACTTGAAATGAAGGGACTTGTAATGAAGAACCTATAAAACTTCCTCTAAATAATTTATGTTTTTTGCAAAGGATCTTCTGGTCTTCCTTTTTCTTTAATCATAGAGTCATAGAATTATGTAATGTTAGGGGTTAGAAGGGACATCTAGAGATCATTGAGTCCAACTCCCTGCCAAAAGCAGTATCACCTAGGGCATGTTGCACAGGAACGCAGAAGGGTTTGGAAAGTCTCCAGAGAAGGAGACTCCACAACCTCTCTGGGCGGCCTGTTCCAGTGCTTTGTCACCCTCACAGGAAAGAAGTTCCTCCTCATGTTGAGGTGGAACCCTCTATGCTCCATTTTATAGCCATTGTTCCTTGAAGTAATATTTTATAAGACTGAATTGTAAAAAAAAAAATAAAAAAATCTGAAGGTTTTTTTTTAAATTATTTCTATTTATTTCTTGACACATTTTCTTGTTTGGCAGCTGGATCTTTCCAAGAATGACTCAACATGCTGCATGCTGAATGTAAGTATAGTCAATATAGAAAGAAATGGAAAGTTGTATGGGATAGAGCAAAGAAAAAAAATTTATCAGATTCCTGGATTTATTGCTTCTTTTCCTGAAATATGAATCTCTAATTGTTTTGGGTTCTTTCTTCCCACCCCAAATAAGACAATAGTAATTGTACCTGCATGCATTTATGTGTGTACATATACATATAAACTCATCTGCATTTCTGTATTATAAACTTTCAGCTAGACTTGTCAAGGCATAAACAGTGATTGATATTTTACTTACAGGTATATGCAAATTGCTCCTAAATTGAGTAAGAAGATAAATGAGCCAGATCTTCTACGAATGTAAATCAAACAGCTTTATTGAATGTAATGACATTATGCCAACTAAAATCATGAGGGGATCAAGACCATTTAAGTTTCAAAAGTACATCTGAAAAATTGTCATTTTTAAAATATTGGGCAACACCATCTGTAGTACCATCTTAGGAAGAAATTCTTCACTGAGAGGGTGGTTAGGTTCTGGAACAGGCTGCCCAGGGAGGTGGTGGAGTCACCATCCCTGGAGGTGTTTAAAGAACGAATAGATGCAGCACTTGAGGATATGGTGTAGTGGTTAGAGAAATGCTAGGACAAAGGTTGGACTTGATGCCCTGGTGGTCCTTTCAAACCAAAATGATTCTGTGATTCTGTAATTATGTTGGTTTCAAGGGAAGATACCATGCTTCTGGAAAAAGCCAGAATCTGTTTGGTTTTATGCTAGTATTGAAGCCTTTTTAGTAAGCAATGGAGACAGCCCATCCTGGGCAACTGTTTTACTTGCAGTGAAGTCACCTGATCATCAGTTTGTGACATACTACACATAAAGCTCCTGTGGCATTGGCCCCTGGGATTCAGGAGCCCATGGGTCAGACAGAGGCTTCTGGCTGCTTTCTTCCTGTCTCCTCCACCCATGTTTGTGCTACACAACAGTGGACAGTGCCATGGGGGAATAAAAAGAAAGAAAAAAAAGAATTAAAAAAACCAAAAACCAAACACCTGATCAGCAGTCACTTGAAGATGCCATGGTAGATTAACTTGCGTGGAAATTCTTCACCAGAGTTTGAAGAATTTGGAAATAGTGCTGCAGGAACAATAGAGCATTTTCATTGCCTCTTTCTAAAATAAGGAGTTTAACCTTTGTGAGTTAACAGTTAGAAATTAAACTCTTCAGGCATAGTGAGAATTATGAAAGTATAATACCATAGTATGAAGGTATTGCTAACATCAAAATGTCATCCTATAATGACGTAAAAGTTGCACTTGTAATGAACTTTCTTTCGTAGAAAAAAAAGTTTATATTCCACAATAAAAGTGAATGATTAAAATTAAATATTTAAAGATGATCATAATCATGGGGAAATAAACTGAGCTTCAGTGAGAATTGCTTCTGATTATTTTTCATGCTTCTGATTTTTTCCTTCTTCCTTAGAAACAGGACTGTATTACCTTCTTCTCCAGTTTAGTTATGTATGGTTTCTGACAAATTTATGTTTGTTTAAACTGTCTGTATATCCTGAGTAATAATAAGTAGCAGAAAATGTGTGGTGCTTCTTAATATTTCATAGGTTCATATTAAAAATTAAATTTCCATAATAGGGATGTTGGGTGATAAAAGGGTGTAAGAGATGTTAAATCTAAAAGATTATTTAAGATTAAAAAACCAAAGTGCATTAACTTTCATATGGGCAAATATAACTATTTATTGAAGGATTTTTGTTTCAAGAAGCCAAACAAAGTTTATGTTATAAATAACATAAACTAATGTTAGAATTAAGACTCTGCATGTAGAAGAAGTTGTTTGATGAATAAATATGTTTGCTAAATCAAAGCATGTACTTAAAATATTTATTAAGATTAAAAGCTTCTGGAGAAGCATCCTAACCATCTAATGAAAAAGCAGGAGGAAGGAAAGTAACTCCACAGAAGTGAAAGATAATGAGGAATTTAATCAAAAAGTGTAAAACTAAAATATTAATTATATTAATAGTAATATTAATAATATTACTAAATTTTTTTTTCTCTTGAAGTGTTTCATCTTAATATTTTTCCTCAGCATAAATGACACAACAGTAGAGTACATTTTAGCTGTATCCAATGAAACCTCTCTGATCCACTGACATCAGAATCCACACATAGGAATGGATGTTTTCTTCTAGCATCTCAGTAAACTTTTAATGGAAAAGATCTAAAATGAGGTTTTATATTTCTAGGCTTCATTACTTTTTATGAAGCAAAGTACACTACTGGAGTAGAAAGATTAAAAAAAAAAAAAGAAGTCTTAAATAGCTACAACTAAGAAATAACTATTAAATAGCTTAAATAAAGAAACTTTTTTTATTTTTCTACTTTCTGGAGTAGAAAGATTAAAAAAAAAGGTCTTTAATAGCTACAACTAGAAATAACTAAGAAATAACACATTTTCAGTATGTACAAAGTCACATTTTAAACTTTGTTTTTAACTTGTTCTAGTTCAAAATGTACATTTATTTGTACATGTTCATGTGCTTTTGATAGTGTTCATAAGGTATGTTTTCATTCCATATTTTAGTTCTAATTCTCAGAAGCAATGTCATTTAGCTATCTGGAAAAGATTGAAGTTTTTTAGGTCAGCTGCTAGAATCTTCAAAATCCTAGAGAGACTGTAAAATCAGCAGTCTCCCAAAACTAATGAAAAATAAATAAATAAAGTTTTCTTTATGAAATGCAGACTTACCTTCAGGGAAAAGAAAATTTCTGATCACAATGATTGGTCTTTGTGACTTTCTGTGTTTCACCAAAATTCTAACAAAATTTTGTCCTTGTTAAAGGCTCTTTCTCTGCTCTTCTACTCAAAATTCAGATTTTTTCTACACCTCTAATCTTTGCAAGCCAAGAGTATTTTTCAATTCTTTGCTGTCCTGCTTTTAGAACAGCCAATATAATTGTATAATACTTTAAAAGATCTTAATGCAGTTGCCAATAACAATAATATTCCTTTGGATGAAGCAACTTCTTTAAAAAGATAGTCTTTCTTATTGCACTGCTACATACACATGATGGAATAATACTTTTTTTTTTTTTCCCTTTGTATGGGATTAATTTCTTAAAAATGTTATCATTCCTGATAAGGGCATGCCTTTGATGTTCCACTAAAAAAAATAATATAATTATAACTCAGTATCTTAATTCCTTCATCCTATTGAGTTATTGCTGAACCTGTGAACAAGGGTACTAATAAGCCTCTCTTCTTTTGGTTTCTTATATGCCTACAATCCTTCTGGCAGATGGTGAGATGATATTCTTTATGCAACCTAAAAATCTTGACAATATGTGAAACAATTCCTATGCTGAAATACTGGTCTCTAAATTACAGTGATTATTTAGGTCATGTATTACCCAGTATTTTAACATTTTTCACTAACTGGAATTCTTGTGCAGGTAATTTTTACTCTGTTTGGAACTATTCTTCAGTCACATCATACATGCTTTTTTTGTTATAGGGTTTATTATTTTTTTTTTATTATTATTATTTTTGGTTTTGTTTTGCTGTTGTTTTTCTACTGGTCTGGTATTTTTCATTAGATTTTTGATTCTGCCCAAGCACAATTTCCAAAGGGGAAATTACTGAAGAGTTGGAGCATGTTGATTCCACTATGTATATCCTGCAACAGCCCAGAACCCATATGCCCTCTGCCCTGTGGCACAAACTGCATTTTATGTCTCCAGAAACCTTAAACAGGCAGTACTGTAGTTTGCTAATGCTCCACTGAACTGTGCTCTTATTAGAGCTCATGCCTTTGAAACCTGTCAAGTACAATATCAGTTCTTATCATCATCTCATGAGCAATGACACAATGATTGGTCTGCACAGTTTCCAGCTCCACGGTGCCTTGCAGGGTTCCCCCCCCCGCCCTTTTCTTTTTTTTTCCTCTGAGCTTGGAACAAATTCACAGCCATCAGTCAACATCTACATGACAAACTCTTCTGGAAAGCCTAGTATTATTAATTTTATTGAACCTGTTGTGTTCTGAGCCAAATGTGATGTGGTTGTATCCAATTTATTTCTCATTCAATTTAAGTGAGAAATCTTTATGTTGCAATCCTCTGTTCCACAATTTGTATGACATGATAAGGAGTCTCATAAGAACACTCTTAGGTTTTTTTCATTTAATTGTTGCTGGGACTTTTTTTTGTTTCCTTCAATAGTGATTTTTTTTTCAGGGTGAAGTGGAAACATAAATTAACAGAGGTAATCCATTTATTAGGGTACAGATTTTTTTTTAATTCAAAAGTATTGCATTTTATTTTGATCAAATTATCAAATTAAATTTTTTATTTTTTTTTTTAAGGCATCCCAGCAAACTCTTTCTTGTCTATTCATCCCTGAGATCAGGGCCTTTCCCATCTGTGCATGTCTTTTCTGGGTGTTCTTCCTTCAGAGCTGTATTAACTTTTTTACTTTCAACTTGGTAATATGGAGCTGTAGTGTTTCCAACATCTTTCTACCACATACTTAAGAATGTCATTATGCAAGCAAAATTCTGAAAGTTGCTGATGTCTTCAAGTTTGCTTTTAAGAATTCTTTAATAAAAGTAGATCAAAGTGATTTTTTTTTATTATTATTATTTATTTTTTTATTTTTATATGGAATATTAATAGTAGTTCTATAGTTCATGGTCCAGGTAACTGAATATAGGAGAAGGTTTTGTTCCACACATATAACATATACATTTATTAGTGTTGTTTCTGGAAAGTAAACACTTCTTAAATGACCCCATATACACCTCAGTTGTCTCATCTACATAGACAATAAATAATGTCCTCTGGGAATGACATCAATATATTTAATTGGGGAAATTAAATAACATCCACTATACACCTGTATAGGCAACATTCTGTTTTCATATATGACATTTCAGAGGCTGAAATATATTAATAAATATAAATATTCATATGCATAAATATTAATAAATATAAACATAGGAAAAGTTTGCTTAATCAAGATCTTATTTCAGATAACAAAATTCACATACCTATAAATTATTTATACCACAAAAGTGGGTATGTAGTTCAATTTACTAATAGCATTAAATCATCAAGCAGTAGATAAAAATCTGGTAAACTATAGGAAAAATAATTTTTCCCAGCAAGCTGTTTTAAGTGGTATTTTCTGATAATTATTAGGGCTTGACTTATTTGTAATGCAAGTGTCTCACAGTATTAGGTTCTGTTAGAGGCAGTAGTAAATAAATATTCATGGCAGTATCTACTCATTGAGATAGGGTCACTTAGAGAGAGTGTTCTATTAAAAATACATTTAATTTACTTGTAGTTGTCATCCAGGAGGTGTGAAAATTGATACTTTGACCAGTAGCCTTTGTCAAGATCCATGGGGAGAGGTCGTGAAAAATCTACTGGTCAAAATGTCAATTAGCTTGTCTAATGGATTGTACCTGTTAGTGCTTCAAACGTATCTTTAAGTAAATGGATGGACTAACCCAACAAGAGGCCACCCATGAATATTTTACTGAATGTTCTAATTGAAGTAAATTACCAAATTATACTGTGCATATAAAACAATGCATGTGAGGCTCCCAGTTAGTAGTCAATGGGTTTAAAAGTGGATTATATATAGAATTATATATTTGTTAATATTCTAAGAAATGGAAAGAAGGGAAGGAAAGTAAAAGGGAAGGGAATGAAAAAATTGGGAAAGGAAGGTTTGAGAAGGGAAGTTTGGAAAGGGAAGGAAAGGTTTGGGAAGGTTTGGGAGGGGAGGGGAAGCCCAGCCCCCCTGCAGTGAGCAGGGATACCCTCAAACTAGACCAGGCTGCTCAGATCCTTGTCCAACCTCACCTTGAATATCTCCAGGGATGGGGCCTCAACCACTTCCCTGGGGAGCCTATTCCACTGTTCTACCACCCTCAAGGTAAAGAGCTTCTTCCTGATATCTAGTCTAAATCTATTCTAATTTAAATCAATTACCCCTTGTCCTTTGACTAGAGGGCCTTGTAAAGGGCCACTAAAGGCTCTTTCCTTGAAGAAAGAAAACAACTGCTCCAGAATCCTTTTCTTTTTTTTTTTTTTTTGTGAGAAAATTACATGAAGAAACCTAACATGCTTATGAACTATGTTGAACCTTTTAAACTGAAAATAGTTTTTCCCTACTGTTAAATAAAAATTAACTGTATGCTATGTTTATTGTATGTAAAACAACATTGCCGTTTGACACTTTTGCTTTTTTTTTTTACACATATTGTTCTGCATTCAGGGAGATAAAAAAGAAGACAGGTGTAATCAGTCCTGAAACCATGGAGAAGAGTGAAAACAGAGAGATCAGTTCATAAATATGTACCATATTCAATTTTATGAACCATTTTATGTAAAATACTCCTTTGACCTTTGAGTAGTATGATATGATTTCAAAAACAGAAGCAATCAGAAAAAATGGCTGGTCCAATCAGTAGATATTGGTAGCTGTGCTGGATGATTTATAGTTGTTAATAGTTCTATTGGCTACTGACCACAATACTAGACACTACGATTTATAGTAATTTCATATGCCAGGACCTGTGACTGCTCTATAGGTAATTTGTCTTTCTGAGAAAAGCAATGGTAATTTAATTTATCACAGCATAATAAATTATTTTCCCTGGGGGCTGGAAGAAGGGACATGTTATACCCATTTTTAAAAAGGGTAGAAAGGAGGACCCTGAAAACTGTCATGGAGCGGATTCTCCTAGAGGGTGTAACAGGGGAAATAGAAGGCAGTGGGGTGATGAAGGGTTGTATCCAGAGGGTGGTGGTCCAGATGGAGAACAGATGGAGAACAGTGACAAGTGGTGTCCTTCAGGGGTCTGTACTGGGACCTGTACTATTTAATATCTTCATTAATGATATTGACAATGTGATCAAGAGCACCATCAGCAAGTTCACAGATGACACCAAGCTGAGTGGTGCTGTCAGAAGGCTGGAGGGGTGGGATGTCAGCCAGAGGGATCTGGATAGGCTGGAGAGGTGGGCCCAGGTGAACCTCATGAGTTTCAACAACACTAAATGCAGAGTCCTGGCACCTGGGTCAGAACAATCCTCACTATCAATTCAGGCTGGGAGGTGAGGTGCTGGAAAGGAGCTCTGTAGAAAAGGACTTGGGGGTGTTGGTGGATGAGAAGCTGGACATGAGCCAGCAGCGTGCACTTGCAGCCAAGAAGGCTAATTGTATCCTGGGCTGCATCAAGAGAAGTGTGGCCAGCAGGTAGGACTGCTGAAAATATAAGCCAAAAGAAGTATTTGAAACAACTGAAATTGTTTGTTTTGTTTTGTTTTTTAAAACATTCTTCTCAGTAGTGACCCAGTAAATGAAGTGTATGCTAAGTTTATATTTTAAAATATGAAGTTTATTTGGAATACTTTAATAATGGGAAACAGCTAATGAAAACACATTTCGGGGAATCAATACTCAAATCTAACATGGAAATGATCATGTCTTCTCTACGATTTCACTGCTTATATTCTAATGGACAATGCTAAGGGCAGACACAATCCTCTGTGCTGTCAGAAATAGCATAGCAGATCTAAGTGTGCTAGGATTTAATTTTTCACAGACTGGAATTTTAATCAGTCTAATATATGTGTAACTAAGGAACTGTTGCTCTGGGTATTTTTCTTAGCTAATTTTAGAAATATATCCTCATTCATCAGTTAGATCAGCCATTTAGTCGTTAAACAGTCCAATCAAATTATAATTAACCTTTCAAACTAAATATGGGACTAATAGAACCTATATCTCAGGTTCAGAAATACAACCAGGACTGAAATTATCTGATCCTTTGTGAGTAAATGCAGGGAGGGCTTCAGCACTGTTGCTTGCTACCATAGCCTCTCTTTTCTGCTGGTATAGGCTGCCTTTATCCCGAGCAGCTGCATATAGAGTCCAATGTGCAATTTGGTTCCCCTGTTGCTCCAGCAAACCTTGATCTTGGCAGAAGACCCACCAGAGGGATCGGCATTGCTCCTGTGACACTTGCCGTAGAGACCTAGAGATTCAGTCAGCAACAAGTTAGAACTTTAAATGGAGGATCAGAGCCTTTAGCAATTGTTCCAGGTTCACTTAAAGAGGGAAAAAGGTGCATTCCATAGGATATTTTCCACTTTTGATACTGGGGTGTTGTTTTTTTTTTTTTAATCTTTGTTCAGGATTTTGGCTTTTTGTTTCAGTTTTTCTTTGCGTTCTTGACATTCTTTAATTGCTTATTTATAAAGAAATTCCCTTTTTATTATGATTTTTTTTTAAATTTACTGAAGAAATAATTCGTTTACATGTCAGTATTAAAGTCCTCCTGATATTTGCAGATAACTGTTCTTTTTTTCCACCTCTCAGATAACCTATTTATTCAGAAAATTCTCTCATAAATAGTCATCATAGAAATGTCTGGGTTGAAAGGGACATCTGGAGGTCATCTAGTCCAACCCCTTGGGTGAGAGCAGGGACATCTTCAACTAGAACAAGTTGGTCAGAGCCTCATCAAGCCCCACCTTGAATGTCTTCAGGGATGGGGTTTCAACCACCTCCCTGTGCAAACTGTTCCAGTGCTCCACCACTCTCATGGTCAAGAACTTCTTTATTTCTAATCTAAATCCACCCCTTTCTAATTTAACACCATTGCCCCATCCTTTCACTATAGGTCTTTGTAAACAGGCCCTCTCCAGTCTTTTTATAAGCTCCCTTCAGGTACTGGAAGGTGGCTATAAGGTCTCCCCGGAGCCTTCTCTTCTCCAGTCTGAACAATCCCAGCTCCCTCAGCCTGTCTCCATAGGAGAGACACTCCAGCTCCCTGATCATCCTCGTGGCCCGACTCTGGACCTGCTCCATCAGGTCCATATCCTTCCTGTGCTGAGAACTCCAGAACTGGATGCAGTATTCCAGGTGAGGTCTCACCAGAGCACAGTAGAGCAGCAGAATCACTTCTCTCGATCTGCTGGCCACACTTCTCCTGATGTGGCCCAGGATGCAATTGGCTTTCTGGGCTGCAAGCACACACTGACTGCTCATGTCCAGCTTCTCATCTATCAGCACCCACAAGTCCTTTTTTGCTCTCTATCACTTCATCCCCAAGCCTGTATGTGGGTATTGTTCTGGCCCAGGTGCAGGATCCTTTTCCATATGAAATTTCTTTAGAAAGAGTTAGATGATTTGAAAATTGAAAGAAAAAACATTAATGTCCAATTAGTCACAGATGAAATGAAGTAATGTGGTTTACTGCTTAGCATTTTAAAAATTAGCCCTTTCAAGTAGATGAAGACGTAGTTGCTTGGCATTTTCTTGAAAAAATAGTCAGATGGGAACTGCCTTTGAAATTTGCAACATATTTGAATAGTCACAAGTAATTGGACTCCATTATATCATGTAGTGCCTGCTGTGTGAGTCATTAGTATTCTCATAGTTCAAGTACATGCACTGATAAAATTATGATGAGCTAGCAAAAGCACCAACTCAATAATAATCCAGTCTTTAGACAAATATTGTAATAGGATTTCCACATTTAAGGGGCAAATTATCCTCTCAGTGTGTGTTCTGTTTATCTAGAGTATTAATATCGGTGTGCACTGAAAGAAAAATACATTCATAATCACAGTTACATTTAAGATTCAAATCCATAAGAAGTTATAAAAATATTAATCATTTTTTCCATAGTCCTCAGAATATGAAAAAAAAAAGATCCATTTTTTTCAATGTACTCTTTTGGGGGACTGAGTAGTGTCCATAAATTTGTTGGTTTTTTTTTTTTTTTTATTATTGCCTCTCTAGACCCTCTAGTTTTTTATTATTGCCTCTCTCTAGTTTAGATTAAACTAAATGGTTATGCATAAAATATTCCACAGAATACAATAAACATTTAATTTTTTAAGACAAAAATAATAGATATACTGGAACATCTGAGTATATGAAAAAGTACTATTTTTTTTCAATAATATAAACTTAAAGCCCACTTATATGAACACCTGTTCAGGCTCTTGTTTCCAGTTTAATGACTTCAGGGAGGTGTGTATCTCTGAACTGAAAGTAGCTTTATCATTTTGACATTTAATTTTGTTTGTCTTTTATAAATGTCTTATTAAAAAAGAGAATCATTTAGCATCTGTTATGTTATATACCAACATCTGTCTCCGTTAGCCATTGTTAAATATATACACAATACATTAAAATTCAGTTGCTTCTTTTTCTCTTAAATCACAAATTGATTTAATTATTGATGCAAAGTTCTTGCCTTAACAATTTCTCATTGGAGATTTAATGAGTTCTCATATTTAGACTGGATTTATCAAGGGATTTGTCTTTTTCTTTCATGAATATGAGGGAATATGTAAATTTTTTTTTCATGTGTGCTTATTTACGACCCTACTTTTTTTTGCTTCCCAATGTTTCCGTAAAACCACTCCAGCAAATGAAAAAGTGGATACATTGATGTGTTCTTTAAAAATAAAATAAAATATCTGGGACCATTTGTAGATATATGTAATCTAGCATGATCTGGATACCGGGCCCAAAGTTCAATGATTCAAGAATCTGAAAGTTGTTCAGATAAAGTATTAACCCATTAAAGGAATTGTTAATATTAGTTACAAATGCAGAGCAAAATAAATTATCTTTGTGACACACTGGGAAAATATAAAAGGCTGCTTGACTTTAGAGACTGAGTCATCAAGTCTCTTTTCCTTTATAACTGAAAAACAATAGCTTCACTTAAACTGGATGGAGTTAAATTGAGAATGCCATACACAATTTTCCCCTATTTTTGAAAAAAATACTTTGAGTTCTATTAGTCATTAAATATGTAATATTGAGATTTCCAATGACTTACTGAAACACATGCTTCAGGTAACAGACAAGATCTCATAAAGTAACCAAACATTTATTATTAAAAAAAAATAATTAACACTGCTTCCATATTTGGATTAATTACACAGCAATAAAAATATAATTAACATATAATTAGAAAGCATCTATTTTTTATGCAATATTGCAATCCCTATTCAACTTTAAATATTAATACTCCAAAGTATATTTCTGTTAACAAATTATAAACCATCCCTCACTTCCCAAATTTATTTTAAACTTGGAAAATGAGTACATTCAAATTCTTAAATAAGATTGCCTTTATGCATTTTAACTGCACTAATGGAAGTCATTAATAATTGTCTTCTGCATGAATAAGATAGCAAATGATTATACTAGCATAACTCCAACATCTAGTTGTTAGACACTGGTAAATAATTTGCAAACAAATTTAAAAGCAATAAAACGTATGTTTGCCTGACTTTAATACTAAATAGTATTAAATTTCATTAAAATAATTCTTTGTTTAATCAACCTTTGTGGCAAAATAATGTAAAAAGAACTAGTATTTACCTAAAACATGTAGGTTTACTGCAACAGCATCTTATTTAGAATTACTTTAATTGTGTTCTTAAGATGTATTATCACCTTGTTTGTACTAGTGTCTGATATCTATCACAAGTACATCTCTGACATGAGTTTATTTTTTTTTTGTATTCCAAGAATTTAAAAGCCAGCTAACCTGAGTTCAGTACATTCTAAACGCTCTCTTCTTTTTCTCTAGGGGAAAAAAACACGGAAGTTGCCAAAATAATGAGTTCATTCTGAGATTAAATGTGCTTCTGCTGAAAAGCAAATTAAGTTCCTTGAGCAGTTTTGCATTTTGCTATGTGTTGTATGGCATGAGAAGGAAGGGATGACTCAAAAAAGCTACACCTTTTCCTATAGGAGAACCAAGAAAAACTTAGCCTGGGCTAGTCCACACAGCTTTCCCTTTAGCCATGAGTTTTTTCTGTAACTTTTTCCTTTTTTTTTCTGTTCTAAGTCAAGGAAATCCCCCTTTCCTCTACTTTATTGACCAAATAGGACCATATCATTATGAACATGCCATATATCTCAAAATATTTAAAATTTATTTTAAGTACTATTGAAGAAGCTAGTACAACAGCAATAATTGTTGGAAGATAAAATTAGGAAAGAAGTACCACTCTAGTCAAAATGTTAAAGCTTAGTCTTCATATCAATATGTTTTGTTCTTAGCTAATGTCTGTCTTGGAATGGCAGAAGAAGTACCAATTGTGATGATGATTTCTGTTATACAGGTACTTGCAACACAGTTACTGGGCAATGAGATTTTCTCTCAGCTCTGTATCATTCATCAAATAGCCTTCAGATTATAATAACTTGCAATTTGTACCTACTGGTACTGGACTTTAATGGACAGTTCAGACATTGTTCCAGTAAGGCAATGAATATCATAGGCATTAGGTCCTTTCTGATGAATCATTTATATTCTAATTGAGTCATTGATCAGTACTATTTTGAACACTAAGTTATTGGAATCAGTGTTTCATTTTTTACATCTTAAAATTATCTCAAAAGCTTTATGAGACAATGCTCAGGTCATTAGTGCATATTATAATTGGGTACAATGGGCCTGACTTCAATGTCTTAATCATGCAAAGATATGTTCACTTGAATGGAATAGAACTGGGTAATTAATATTATCTAAAAAGCATATGAAGATTATAAGTATTAAATATTGATTAAATTGAGAAATTGCAAAGAATGAGATGTATACCTAGTGTAGATAAATGGGAACATCCCCCTCACCACACTTATTTCTATTGATTATCTGAAATACAGACACCACAGTGCTAAAAATGAGTAAAGCAATAAACACTTGGTTTCTGATAACGCAATTTTTTATGCACGCTTAACATGAAGTTGGCATTTCAAATAAAAGTTTAAAGAAGCATATATGTGATTGATGTTAAATATATATTTTATGACGCTGATACCATAAACAATATTTAAACTTATGTTTTGAACTCAGAAACTACAAAAATGTAGTAAAAAGGTTGCAGTTATAACATTATTTTCTCAGGAAGGAAAAAAAACCTAGAAGTGATTCCTCAGAATTATTCTTCTTCTGTATATATGTTTTCTATGGAGAAAAAAAAAAAGATAAATGTTTAATTCTTTAATTGAATGATTTGTGTAAAATATTGTAATTATTATTTTCTAACGTCTTTTCACCACAGAAAGAGTCAAAAACATGGCAGAGGTCAATCTCCATCACCTTTATTTCCATTAAGAATGTGACAGATGAGAGAAAAATGAACTGACAATGACTGCTGTTGCCTGAATAATTGAATAACTCAGTTTGGCAATTATAAGTGAGCTTTGGCTAAGCTATAATTTTATTGCCATGTTCCAAAGTGCTAACACAGATTTGTCTTCTGACAGCCTGCTATTTTACATGCTATCTGTTTCAAGGCATGAAACTCTGTGCTTGCTGGAAAAAGTTTATTTTAGTGACCTAGTTCTTCTTCAGTTAATATTACATAAATACTATTTATGTCCATGTATTTTGTAAAAAAAAAAATTCAACCTTTAAAAAAGTATGTCATACTTTTATGTAGTTCCACAGCAGGCATTTAGTTTTAACATAATTTCACTGCTGATTTGCACAAACTGATTTTTTTTTCTTTTTATTTGCTTTATCTACTAATATTTTCTACAGCCTCTACTTAAGAGAAGCTTCAAGATCTTTGTACGTTTCTGTGGCATCAAATACCTCTGATATTATATAAATTATTACATATTATATAAATATGAGAGGACATGGCCTGAACCTTTGCCAGGGAAGGTTTAGGTTGCACATTAGGAAGCACTTCCTCATGGAAAGGGTCATTAGGAGCTGGAACAGACTGCCAAGGGGGTGGTGGAGTTGCCATCCCCAGAGGTGTTTAAGGAAAGATTGGATGAGGCACTTAGTGACATGGTCTAACTAGTGGTTGTGGTGCATGGTGATGTGGTGATGACAGGCTGGACTTGATGATCTCGGAGGTCTATTCTAGCCTTAACAGTTCTGTGATTCAATCTGTAGCCAAGCCTTTCATATATCCATTTTAACTTTTTTTTTTTTTAAATTTTTTTTTGTGTTCACTACAAGTCATATTTCATTGCCAAGCAGTGTTTTGTTCTTGTTTCTGTCACTGGATATTAGATGGAGGAATCTCTTGCACTCTTCTAAAGTTTTTACTGTTCGCAGGAAAAGGTTAAGATGGCGAAGATCATCTTTTCAATTCTCTGGTGCATGTTGTGACCTGCTTTTTATATTTAGGATGTACTGCTCAGGTGTATTCTGTTTCATTTTAGGTGTTGTTGTATTTGTGGTAATAGAAAAGACAAAAGGACTGACTTTCTATTAGTTTCCAGTGATCCTATCTGCTTTAGGCAGATAATTTCCCTGACTTCTGCTTTTTGTGTCAGGATTTTACAATGGATGCTCTATGATACCAACCTGCCCCAGAATTCATCAGTTTAACATTTGAAAATGCAACATTATTAAGAAATGCTCATCTTCTGCTTTCTAACTCTTATGCTAAATCCTTAATATCTTAATGTACACATGCTACATTCAGCAGCATAAAATCACTTTTGAGACAGGGATACTGGGCATTAAAAAGTAATCAGGTCGTTAAGATTTCATTCGTTTAGCACTAGAAAGAATTTTAAAATATTGCCAATTACCAGAATTACCAATCTTTCATTCAACTGGAGTAAAAACACTGAGAAATAATACTTTTAACTAGAAGGGAGAAATAGCCATTTATGGCTAATGACCTTCCTGATTAAAATTTTATATATGAACTTTCAATATTTTTATTCACTGAAATATAGAATCATTTATGTTGGAAAATACATTTAAGATCATGGAGTCCAACAATTCTGAAGAATTCTTCTGTAATGTCTATGTTCATGTTAACTCATTTGCAAATTGGGAAAATTCTGAAGATTTTTGTTATGCTTATGTAAGATATTTATATTACTTAATAAACTACTAGAAATTAGTTTCTAAAGAAATAATTTCATTATAAAATAGAAGACTGTATTATCAGGAGTAGATCTAAGCATTTCTGTTGGACATCTTGCAGTATAAATTCAATTATACAAATATAAATTAAAAAATGTAGACTTATATAAGTATTTTCAAAATTTGGGCTCAGTTTCTGACTACAGGATGTGCATGGGGGATATCATGTGATGATAATCTCTATGCTTTCCAACTATATATTCAGTTCCTTCTAAAGGTTTGACATAGGCTTTCATACTCAGCATCACTGTATATGTGCTTTAAACATAGGTACATAATTAATTTTGATTATTTTTTCACAGAATTAAAAATTGTGGCTAACCAGATATTTATGTATCTTCCTAGCAGCATATGACTGCAAGAAGACTCTCTAAAGGAATGTGCAGTAAGTGCTGTAATTTCCTATTTACTAAATTAACAATGAATTCAGCTAACGTAAAATTTGGCTTATACTAAGGTATTTTGGAATTAAATTTTTAATTTTAAGAACTTTGGGTAGAATAGGTTTGCTTTATCAATCTTTTCTTAAGGCCATTTGTATTTTGCATATTTATTTATTTATTTTCTTTCAGTTAAGCTTAGTTACTCTTTGTGTGTTTCCATAATTCATGAAATTATCTGTAATTGTGTAATTAGTGTAAATACATCCAATCACATTTATAAGATATAATTACAAAGTGCAGTGCAGTAATTGTAATGTGTAATGACATAAAGGAATATCTATTAAACTTCTTAAATATATAGTATGGGAATATTCAGAAACTAGTATTTAAAGCTGAGTATCAAACTTCTTTCAAAGTCAACAGCAAGTGGGCAATAACTGGAGCTGGTCAAGAATATTGTGACAAACAATTAGAAGATGAAATTGTTCATAGAAATACATCAGTATTACAAAGAGCAGGTGCATTATTGCTGCTTGGAATGGACTCTAGAGCATCTGCAGTCAAGAAGAAGAAGGCTCAGAGGGATCTTATTAGTGTAGATGAACAACTGAAGGGGCCATGCTAAGAGTACACTGACTAAGAGTACTCTTTTCAGTGGTACTCAGTGAAAAGAGGCAATGGGCACAAACTGAATCATGGGATTTTCCATCTGAACATCAGAAAACAATTTTTCAAAGTGAGGATGACTGACTAATAGCAGATTGCCAACAGAAGTTGCTGCTTAGATGTGTTCAAAAACATAGGTCCTGAGCAACTGGCTGTAGATGGTCCTGCTTCAGCAAGGTGCTTGTACCAGACCACCTCCAGAGGACCCTTCTAATCTCAATCTATGATTCTGTGAAAACCCCATAAGCACAGGTGATAAAATAATAACTATGTAAGTCAGGGTTCCTCTTCAGGGATAGTTTATATAAGTATGTTGAGATAGAATGAAGTGTCACAAGTGGCATCTTACCTCAAAGAAAACCAATGGAAATGCAATCTGCATTTTATTGATGCTAGGACTTTGATGATTTAACCAACATACAAAGAGATTACTGTAGCATTACAGATTACATAGCCACTTTACACATTTTGACATGTAAAGTGGCTATGCCAGCTTTGTATATCCCTTTATAAACTTCACTTAAAAAGATGTAGAAAGCTATCTGCAAGTGGCATATTTCCATGTAATTAGATTCTATTTTATTTGCTTAACATCACTGTGATGTTAATGCTAGTTCTGTACTTGTTCAATACGTAAATTACTTTTATTATGCTTGGTTTTTTAAAAGTTATTTATAGTCTGATTTAAATTTTCCACATTAGACACTAACTTTGTATTCCATGCTGTGTTAGATGACAGAGCTGAAATAAATTATATACATTTGACTTCTGCTTTGCTTGACAGTAATAAGCAGTGCTCAGTTAGATGCAGTTTAGGCATCAGGGCATATTACTCTAATAGTATTACTCTGTCAGAAGAGAAGAATGATTTGTTCAGAATCAAAAACATACTTAACATTAGTACATCCTCTTACTCTTAAAAAAAAAATATCCTAGTACCATTTGATGGTTATTATTGGGTATATAATTTGCTAGGCAGTCTTATTTTGCAAAGCATATGAGTTGAAAAATATATATGATCAAAAATGTACAGTCCTTCTATAATTTCTTAAATTTCTTATTTTTCATAAGATACTATTTCTGAGGAGGAAACCTAATAAGATTTTCTGAAATAATAGTCATCTACAAAAAGAAAAAAAAGAAAAGAGAAAAAAGAGAAAAAAAATCTTACAAACTTTTCAGCTATATAGTATGTCAATACTACAGAATTAAATTAACCTGTTTCATCAAGGTGCTATTTTTATCAAGTAAATAAAGCTATAGATGACATTGGAGATAAATAACATTTACAGATAACATACAGAAAGATAACTCTTCTTAGTCTTCCCTTTATACCTATATATACTTTCAAAGAAAGAAAACTTTGATATTATAGCTATTTTTATATTCATCTTTCCTTATCTTTGATCAAACTTAAGTCATTAGTGTGCATATAAAGTCCTAAAAATGGGAAAGTGATCTTCTTTAACAGACTGATATTTCCTACACCATCATAGCAATGATAATGAAACCACAGATAATGTGTCATTTGTCTATTTGCATGTATAAAACCATACCTTTACATTGCATAAATCCTTAATTAATTGCATGGAATTACTGATTTTAAGAAAATTATCAGAAGTTGAAGTAACATAGTTTTAAACCTTTTCATTGCTTCTAAGGCTTACAGTATAAACTGAATACTTTGTGTGTGTATTAGTTCCTCCCTGAAATATCAAAACACAGAATACCCAGCCAAGTAAACAAAGCAGAACCTGTAGAAAACAAAAACACTGACACACAGCTAATTAACGTACATCTGTACAATTACCCAGCTAGGCAGGAGGGAATGATGAACCCTTTAATCCTATTAAGAGCACATAAGATAGTTATTTTCATTTCAATTAAAAAGAAAAGATTTCTAAATGCTACCACACTCCCAAAACAGCAAATTAATGGAGTGAAAAACCTGAAAGCACAGTAGAGATCAACCCCTGTTGTCTTCCTATGCAAGTTTAAGTCTTTTCTGTGGGTTTTTGAAAATCAAAGAAATAATTGTTTTGTTTGGTACTCCTAACATACCTAAATCACAGTTAATTACTCCTGTGAAAATCAAATATGTCTTCATACCAGTTGATATAAAAACTTCAAACCCTAATTAAAATGTTATTACAGAAATCCACACTATCTTATCCTTTTTTAAAGATAGGGGTTATGTTCCCCCTTTTCCACTCTGTGGGAACCTCACCAGACTGCCAGGACCTCTCAAATATGATAGCTAGTGGCTTAGCAGCTTCAGCTGCCAGTTTCTTCAGGATCCATGGATGTATCTCATCAGGTTCCATGGACTTGTGCACCTTCAGGTTCTCTACGTGTTCCCGGACCTGATCTGCTCCTACCCTGGGTGGTTCTTCACAAAGATTTTAATATTGTCCAAAAGTATCCATTTTCTGTTTGGTGAATATTAATCAGAGAGAGAGAAAGATATTTTTCCTCCTTAAAACTGCTCTTCAGACTATTGATGTGTGACTGGATCTGATCTCCCAGGTGACTGGGACAAAAGTATTTATTGTAAACAGAATACTTTGTGTTCACACAAACCCAAACCTATTAGCTTCCATTCCTGTTTTGATAAATAGTCTTTTAGTATTTATCAGCCCATACCACATAATCGCTTCAGTGCTAAATAAATATAAATATTATTTACTTGCCATGAAAAAATGCTTAAATAAGTCAAAAAGAAAAAAATGGTCCAGATTGCAAACAGATAAATAAAAGCTGAAAACCTAAGCAGCTTTAGAAGCAAGAATTCTGCTGAATTTTAATAACTAATTCTGAAATGAGGAAAAGCTTAGCTGTTCTCATTTCTTTTGAGGAAAGACAACATTTTTCTTTTTAAGAATTAAGGATTCTAGTACTGCCTCATCTTCTGCACCTTCTCCTTCACCTCTTTCTTCTTTGTATCTTAACCTCTATCTCTTATATTGCCTTTTAGATGTGCCTCAATTTGACTGCACTGTAATGAAATTATAATTCTTATGTTTTGTCAAGGCAAGCAAACAAGCAAACAAACAAACAAAAAACCCTATATAGCTAATCATCCTCTCTCATTACACTGCTTAAAACTTCACCTTCTTCCTGTCTCCCAGGATCACATTACACAGCTCACTTTCTTTCTTGACAAAAACATTCAGACTGTGCAATATTATCCTTGGCTCAGACATTTATTTGACAGTAAGTATATCCAAGCCTATGACTTTAGTTACAGAGCAGCTTACACATGGAGCTCTGTACCCTAATACAAACAACTTGCTTTTATGATATGCTTTATACTTCCTATATATGATTCACAAGATTTCTCCTTCTTGCAGGGAACTTTTGACCTATAGGTATTGTTTTAGCTGCTAGTGTAAAATGGTCCTTATGCCTCTCAGAACATGGTGCCAGAATCCAGCTCCTGAACACAGCTCCCATCTGCTGTGGGACCCAGTCTGGGTCTCTCCTTGTGCCAGCTCCACAGACTGTGACATAATTACTATCAGGGGGTTTGGGTTTGGTACTGGTTTTGTACATATTTTTATATATTCCACTATAATTATTATTATTTTCATTTCCATTAAAACTGTTCTAGGTTCCTTTTCTAATCACTAATAATAAGAATATTATTTGGGAGTTCTATATGGGTTTGAAACAGAGAACTCTGATGAGACTGTGTCAGTGGGAATTCACATCCTCAGAATAATTTAGGGTGTCTGTCTTCTTAAGATATGACATGAATGTGAGAGAGCCAAAATGTTCTTCACTTTGCCTTGCTGTTACTTATAAATATACAAATCATAACTCTTCCTTGTTTTCATATTATTCTGCATAGGTCTGATATCTGATATATTTTTATATACAGACCTGCACAGTTTAAAAATAAACAATATAGAGTCTAGAAGCAAAGATAGAAAAAAAAAAAAAAGTTAAGTTCTTCTCTGTGTTCCATTCTTGATGTCTCTACACCCCTGGTAATACTGTACCATGTCAAAGAAATGAGACTATCAATTCTGGAAGTGGAATGAGGATGTGGAAGGAAAGTAATCTAGCATGAATATGAAACAGGGCATATATTCTACTGTCATGGTTTTATGACTATGGCCTTGGAAGAGTGCTTTCATGGAGCTGATGTCTCAAACCAATGTACTTACATAAGGCAGGGACAAAAATGAAAACAGAGTATTTTTTTTTTCCCCTATATATAGAATATAAAATGTGTCATTTTCCAGAATTTCTTAAGATTTATTTCCTTATTTAAAGACTTCTTCCTTCTGAATACTTTAATAAATCCAGTGTTTAAATATTAAAGGCTAAATCTTATCATTGTTCAATGTACTAGATCATTGAAGATATGAAAGATTAAAAAGGAATTATGTGAAAAAATGAAAAAATCTCCATCAATTATTTTCATGCTTGTTCATACATTAGTAGAAAAACTATAGGTTTACATTCTAAAGAAAAAAAAAAGTACTTTCAAGAAGGAGAAATGCTGGCAGGAATTTTTTTCTGCAATTGGAAATATTTTAGACCAGTCATTTTACCCATTTTTTTGGTAAAATGTTCATGTGCAAGTAAAGCCTTGCTATATATTCCTCTTAATATTTCTTGGGAAATCTCCTCATGTGTGACTGCCATTTTGCTTTTTTTTCTCTGATCTCCCATGATCATCAAATCAAAACTAACCTGAATAAAGGTAAGAATACTAACAATAATTTTTTAAATAGGAATCTATGAAGATACCCAGTATCAGTGCGGTGATAGGAAAATTTCTGGAAAGTTGGCTATGAACAAAATTAAATGTCTTTTAAGGTTTTCTTTCTTTATTAACAACAAAAATCAAAACCAAACCAAACAACAAACTCCAACACCTATATATTTGCTATTGTAGTATTATCTTTATTTTTCTTTGGTGTTTTTTTTGGTCCTATTTGATAGTATTTGCCCTAGGTTCTTTAAACAGTGTAGAACTACTTGTCACCTAGATTTATTTGAAAATCGAATTCCATAAGTTTTAAAATGTTTAGCTGGAATGCCAGTTGATAACATTGTCTTGCCAATCTGCTGTGGAAAAGGACACAGTGGCAAAGAGATTAATCCAGAGTGTGAGATGAAGCATAAGGAAAACCTTATTATATTAATAATATGCATGAAAACACTGGATAGATTGAACCTCCTGGCTGAAAAGAGTGAAATCTTTCACATCCCCAATTGTTGTACATACATAATCATTGGCTATCAATATGCATTATAACCATCTGCTTAGATGTCATCATACCTGTTCACACGGTGATATGACAGTTAACTGGACTACAAATGCAGCCTTCTGCTCACAAGAGCCTTTTTTTTTTTTTTCTGTTGAGTAAAGTATCACTTTAACTTCCAAATTTTATCACAGCAGTCACGCTTGCTCATACCAGTTTGCCAAATATTCAGCATGGGAGAACTATGAGTAAACACTTTTTAAGCAAAAAAGGGCAGCATATGCAGGGTGTCAAAATGTGTAATAGCTTACATTAAATAAATACAGAACGTTTACAAAACAACTTTCTTGGCAAAAAAATGATGCTAGAAGATAATGCTAAACAAAATAGAGACAGGCTCATAAACTATAAAATGTGATCTGATTTATGCTTACCTTCTCACATAGGAGCAAGAGCAGAAAATGAGGAATACTGTCTGATTACACTTAAATTCATAGATTTAAAACTCGCAGTGATAAAAATATATTTATCCTGAAAATAACCTGATAATAACAAACTACCTGCATCAGCACTTTTGATTTAGTAGTCAAGCATCTCAAGTTCTCGGAAAAAGCTTACTTTCTGATTCAGATGAGCAAGATCATCTGAAGAAAAGGCTCCTCAAATGAACACTGCATCAAGTAAATAGTTTTTTGTATGCATTGAAATTCTAAGATATGATGTTAGGTTGAAAATCTAAGCAGTACTTTTAACATGAGGCCTATGCAAAGCAAAGGGTTGTCTTTGGAAACAGGATCCATATGTCACAATGGAAAGTGTAGTCAGAAACTAAATTGTGTTAAACTAATTTAAGAAGTGCTAGGCAATTTTTGAAAGAAAAGAAAAAAAATATAGGAAAAATAATTTAAAATATCTGGGGTTTTTATTAAATGAGGAATAGTATGTGTGTGTAACACATAAATAATTTCTTCCTTCTTATCATTTGTCAGTAGAATCAGGCACCAAATTTGATCAGGTTGATTTTTTTTTTTCAGAAAGTTTTCTTCAAATTTTATGCATTTTTGGAACTTTGATGTTGCAGCTGATAAAATGATCTCCTCTCTATCTTTAAAAAGATTTTCCAGTACAAAGAGTTGATATAGTGGAGGAAATCTACTGGTATAAACTCCTTCAGAAGGCAATTTGTATTTGTTCATTTGTTTTGTTCTTTGATATGTAACTCTAAATAATACAGTTACACATTGGAAATAAAAAGAAATATGTATCTCTCACAGTTAAGGAACAGGGCAGCCCCCAGATAGATAAGAGACACACTCTTTCAACCCCCCTCCCTCCCCAAAGGGGAAGAAAAAGGGTATAAAGGAGAGAGACTTAGCAATTAGAAACTAGAACAGTTTTAATGAAAATAATAATGATAATAATAAATTGATTATGTACAAATATATGGATTGGATTTTGAGAAGCTAACTGAGTTTCCTAGGTTTCTGCTAAGGCTGTTGATAGGAATTGAATTCAAGCAACATTAACTAAGTTAATGACTTTGCCTTTGTGTGTATGAGAATGTGAAAATATTTGCTGAGGTAGCTTGTTGCCAGAATGTGCAATGCAGGTTGCAGACCAACAGTTTACTTCTCTATGTTTAATAATTGCTATGTAGCTTTTTATTCCTGTTCTTAAAAAAATAAACCAGGTATCTAATTACAGTAGGGCCTATTGTATTCTTTACCTTGGAAACAAAAGTACTATTAAGCATCACCGACACATTTTTCACTGGATTTATTATGAGAGAAGGAAATGTACAGAAAATTAAATACAACAACCATGCATCAGAATTTTTGGATGTCAATATACAATTTCTCTTTGTACCAAAAGGGAGTACTTTGTACCAAAATGTACCCAAAGGGAGTCTCTCACCCTAAGGGTGTGAGAGTTCACTCAAGGATATATATCCAGAGGAAATAATAATCAAAACAAAGGTTAAGGCTCACTTACCTGCAGAAGTATCCTTGAACCACATCCCATATATCCAAGGAGATGGTCCAACTACAAGCCTGGTTGGTCTGAGGGTACCAACTCAAAACTGGTTCTCTGTCAGTGCCCCATTTATATCCTTATCAAGTGCACATTGTGGTCAGTCTAATTAGTTGGGGGCAATCACAGGACAAAGACTAAGGACCTGGACTCCGAGGTGCAGATTAATTTTTGTGAGACACAGGTAATTGCCATGAGTCACTGTTCAATGGATGTGAGATGCCTTTCTGGCTCTTCTTTCCTTCCTCCCTGCTCCACTGAAGATTGTGAAGCAGAAATTAAAATAATAGGTGACATGGGTATGCTAAAGCAAACTGTGCTGTTGATTCTCATAGCTGAAAATACGTCATGAAAAGGTGCTTTAAAGTTATACTGTAAAACTGAGTTTAGTGGTACCTGGAGGAAGTATCTCAGTTACACTCAGAAGCAATGAAAGAAACTCAATGTGTTTTGAAAATGTAGCCAAAGTTTTGGCCTGGAGTTCTTGTAGATAATACTTCTGTGAGATTGGAGAGTTGGGTTTCTGATATTTTGCCTTTTTTTTTTTTTCTCTTTAGACTATTTACTATTTTTTACATTTAATTTATTTGTTCACAGGAAGAAGAAATACTGCAGACTGATACACTCATCACAGAATGTTTTTGTAACTACTAAAACCAAGTAGAGTTCTATAAATTATTCTCTCTCATGAGAAACAATGACCTACAACTATCCTGACCTTAGAGACCTATCACTGCCTTAGTGTTATTTTTCATTGTTAAATAGGACCCTTATTACAGAACATACTGGGTTTTCAGTGCAGAAAAGAAATCCTCTGTCATAAGAAGAAAAATGAATTATAAAACACCCATAAATGGAAAAGTTGTCTTTAATAAATGTCCTAAATTATCCTAGGTAGCCCAGTGTCTCAGTAATTATGCAGATGCTTTCACATCTATTTTGTTACAGACTGCCATAGAATATTTATAACCTGCCCCCTGTGGCAAGAGAGTTGAGGTCAAAGAAACTGAAGCATTATATAGGACACGATATATCTAAAAAAATTCAGAATCATTAGTCAGTGTCCTAAAATTAAATTTAGTTATGCTCTGTTAAAATCCTAAAAAAACCATCTATTGCCTAATTCTGGAAATCTATGCTAAAGTATTCTCCTGTATGAGGGTGCTGCAGAAACTCTTCAGTGTTTTTTTCTTGATTAACATTAACAAGATTCCTGTAACAGAGGCTTCCTGCTCATACAATGCCTTTAAAATGCATTTCAGGTCTCCATGCATATATTCATTACTGATTGCATTATGATGCTAGGAAACAGAAGTTTTTGTATAAATTAAGTTGACACCCTTCATAAGACCCATCTTCAAGATATATGCTGTTCAGTATTGCAACTGAAGCAAACTGGTAACAGAAGATAAAGCCATACAGTAAGTCAATTGTCCACTTGTGATTGCCATCAATCAAAATGCTCCATGGAAGTTATCTATGAAGTACTTATTGTATGATACTGAAAGATCATCCAGTATTTATAAGTGTCCAGACTTATTAATCTAAACTTCTATATGAATTTGTCCACCATTATGGATAACAAATCTAGGTATACACCTTTTTCTGATCAACATAAAACAATTACAAAAAAAATATGGATAAAAATTATGATTAAACAAAAAAAACCCAACAACCCAGCAAATACTTCTTTCCCAATATTGTATGCTTCTTTTTGTATCTTCAAAAGAATGCAAGTTAATAACTAGTTACTATTGTACTTAAGTGTAACAAATGAAACTATTTTACTGTTACATTTTTGTTGAATAGGCCATTTATTATTCACTTAGGTTTTTTTGTCCCCTAACTAAATTATAAATTTTGTAGTTGTTGTTATTTACAAGTGAAAAAAATCTCAGTGAAAGAAAATCATAGAGATGGAAATAACCCAGTAATTATAAACCTTTTGATAATTTCTAGAAATAGTGGTAATGTATGATATTATAGTGGAACGATGGAAGGAACTAGAGAAGCTAAGACTGAAAGGAACTGCAGTCCTCGAGTTGGAAAAGTGTCACATAATGGATGACTCTGTAGAATCCCTTGAGTCATTGTGGCAAGTTTTGTTTATACTGAGAGAGTCTGTATAGGATTGTGAAGGCAACTCATACAGTATATTTGGGCTAATCCTGCTCCTGCAGTAACCTTTTGTGATGCATTTTAAGGCCTTCTGTAGACAGCTGTTCCAGATAATGATTAGATATCCTTCACAAATACTACAGGTATATATTAAATATCTGTCTAGGAACTGTTCACTACAGAGGTATCCTTGCCTATTGCCTTATTGGCTTAACTTCTGTGAGTATAAATATACCAAAAGCAGTTTGTGATCATACCTTTTTGTGTATATATATATATATGTATATGCATATACATAAATACATATGCTGTACAGTGTCACTAGACCAACAGCAAAACATGGAAAAGGGTTATGTAGGATATGTACATATTTAGATGTGTGTATGCATACATATTTATGCATACACAAAAATATTCTGCCTATGCAAGAGGAAAAAAAAACCTTCCATGGCATAACCTGAAGTAAAATATTAGAACACTATAAAATGAAATCCTGCTTCTACTACTGACTCGTTCAAAGTGAACAGGAAGATGTAGGCAGAAAATGGACAATATTATCTGCAATATTCAGACAACACAACAATTGCGTGACCACAATAGCATGTAAGAGTAAATGAAATAAGATAGATGAAATGTGAGCGTGAGTGCTGCAGTTCCAATTTTGTTAATTAGTCTGTATTCATGCTTCAGTGATGCTGCAATTATGCTACCTCATCCTTGCGTAGGCCTATTGTGCAAATGCTGTCATTATGCTCCTAGTACCATATAAAACAGTACATGATATGAGCCACCTACAGAGATGTCATTACAATTGTGTCAATTCAACAGTATGTTCCTTAAAACCTATATTTGTCTTCACTGAGAAGCGATTTGTGAACCTATTACTAGTCTGTTTGAAGTTAACTTGATAATTTCTTTTATGTTACATTAAACACCTGCCAGTAAAGTTAACAGTGTAAACCTAGTAATAATGTTTTAAAATGAGAATCAAAGTCTATATCTACTTTTTAATAACTGGATAGGTTTTAGGATTTTTTTTCTAATTTTATTTATTTATACTAGATATGTAGAAATATTAGAAAAACAAAGAAGTATTACATATTCTGTGGCAGTTGCCAAATGGATTCTTCAGAGCAATATGTTTTTACTGCAGCAAGTCTTATATGTTTCAGTGATATAATATCTCATCCTAAAATTCTGTGAGAAAAAACACCAAAACCACCTTTTCCCAATAAATGTTATATAATTAAATACTTCATTTCAAAGAGAGGAGTATGTAACTCACAATGAAACATTCAACTGAGATAATCTCTCATGGGGTCTGAATCCAGAATCTCTAGATGAAAATTCATGTCTTCATCTTGAATTACAGAGATCTGCCTGTTATAAGGCAGTGGTATTTTCAGAAATGCTTTATGCACTTATAAGTGCTCTTTTATTAGAATGTTGTTTCCTCAAAATAGAAATTAACAGAAGTTTCACCATAGTCACAGTCTACATCACACAGTTTATCATATGCTGTATTTCAAATGACTTTCAACAGTCAGGTCTCAAACAGACACATCTAATTTCTTCTGTCTTTGCCAATATAAATAAAACTCTCTACCACCAGCAAGTATCTTCCTTCAATAAATTATGATGAGACAGGTGATCAGAAATAATGCCAATCAGCTAACTGGATATAACTTGCTGCAACATAAAACACTGTCTCCTTGCATTTCAGCACAGTAACCACTAGAAATCTGTCCAGAAGCTGGATTAGAGAACCCAAAGACACACCTATTTTTTGTTTGTTTGCTTTTTTTCTTCTTTTTTTTGTGTGTTTTTGTTGTTGTTTGTTTCGTTTGTTTTGTTGTTTTTTTTCCCAGAAAGGACTAAATGGTTATCTGATGGTTGAATTTGTGACATCAAAAAGCTAGAAAGGGAAGAGGGGAGAATCCTACTTATCATGGGATATTTTTGATGACTGAACACTGCATGAGGGATATTTATTTACAGAAAAAAAATCACATGCATTCACTCCTACATTCAATTATAGCTTGGATTAGCACACAAACTGAAATGAATTAATGCAAAAGGTGAGCTTGTACAATATGACATGAAGTATTCCTAAGAGTAGGCTTTCCCTCAGGATACAGCTTAAAGTACTGGATTATTTAAAAGAGATAAAAATACTCTGAAACTTATGAAAGAGAATATGAACACAGATTTTTCTTAACATAAGGATGGAAGTAATAGAGCAGTTGTAAATACAGATGTCTGCTTTCTTCACCCAAATGTGATTTTTTATTCCACTCTTTCAAATCTACCGATCAGACTGGAGTATTGAATATGATCTGGCTGAAGGATTCTGAATCTACTGTGTTAGTTGCACTGTACATGAGGCTACACATTGAGAATGCATAAGTACAGGTGCTGTAGGTCAGATACAAAGTGATCTAAACAGTAAAGGACCTTTGGTAGCCAAAAGATTACCTTTGCAGAAAGGAAGTCTGATGTATTGTCAGTGTCTTCAGCAGTAAGGAACATGCTCTCCAGCTGAACATATACCAGCTGGTCTGCTGTGCTAGTGGTAGGCCCACCAAACTCTTCATGTAAGAGGTTTTTTTTTTCCATGTGAGGTATCTGGGTTATGATATGAGCTTCAGAGTGAGAGCTTTTGTGATCTGCCTGTGCTTTCTGTTAGCAGCATGCCAGGTCTTAAATCTTTTAAAAGATGCAGTAAACAACAGTAGTTACAGGTTGCTACTTATACTTCTGATAAAAAGAGGCTTTTTTATGTCAATCTGTTGCTTGAGTCACAAATATATGATAATTAGGCAGAATTATAATATATATATATATATACACACTTTTTTTTCTACTTGCTGCAGACCTTCTATAATATTAGTTTAATTTAATGAACAGCTTGAGACATTTGATTCAGTGAGTGATACTTTTTGGTTCACATGTCAGGTAGCTGAAATTTTTTGGGTGGGAATTCTCAAGGTACTAGTACAACTTGTTAGGATACTATTGATTTGTAATGGGAGGTGGACTTCTACTATAGCGGTAGACCTCTGCTATGTTGTCATAGCATTAAACATTTAGTATTAAAATTACTAAGAAAATATTCAACTCATCAGTTATCTCATTGTGATAGAAAATATTCCTTTGGGAGTGTGGGTGAGATGGTAAATTCATGAACCATATATCTCTGCAAGAAAATAGAGAAGTGAAGCAGTTTTTTGTCACGGATGTTACTTTTTCAGAGCTGGAGCAGCATACTGTGGATGCAAGACCCTGTCTGGGCAACAGTGTTTTAGACAACAGGTTCAAGATGTATCCAAGGGTTTTTCTACTTGGAATCACTGTGATAAACAGGAGTAACACAGGCTAAGCAGCTTATTTAGCCATGCAGAAGTGTTGTTCAAGTCAGAAGATGGCAGTCTTCACTCACTGTTGAAATTCTTGCATAGAATAATAATATAATAATGTGAACACTTGAGAAGTGAAGAATAACATGAATATTGATCTTCCTCTGTATTTTCAGCTTTTTTATTTTTCTTTTTTCTTTCTTAGAAATAATTCATAATAGGGCAACCAAAACATTAGTTAATATTCTTTGATTCAAATATGAACAAAACTATATTTTTAGTGTAAAGAAAGTTATAAAAACTGTCTAAAAACATCTAAAAAAGTCATGGGTAAGCATGGACAAACATGGCCAAAAGGAAGGCTGACTGAGGCTACTCAGCAATTGTGTATGCCTGGAGGCACCTAAAACTCAGTATCTGATTGCATTCTGCTTCTGTTTGTGTCAAAAATCTCCCCATGTAAGTAGCAAAGAATTTAATACCTTTTCAAGCTACACTGGGATCCAGAAATTAGAAAGAAATGGGTCACCATTCCCCAAAGGCTTGATCCAATCGTGAATGTTGAA
The DNA here is from genome assembly GCA_024611195.1 of Ceyx melanurus. Classification (NCBI taxonomy): domain Eukaryota; kingdom Metazoa; phylum Chordata; class Aves; order Coraciiformes; family Alcedinidae; genus Ceyx; species Ceyx melanurus. Next base: position 39,088 of record JANHGL010000380.1, on the reverse strand, counting down.
CACGCCTGGTATGCACAGTAGAGTCTATAATATCAACTCTCTAGTTATATCCTACTGATCAGTGCATATCCACAGGCAAATTTAGCCTTAAGTCATTCTGATACTGAGGGGAATAGGCTTTTATCTTAACTGTCCAGGATGTAAAGCAAGCAGGTGCAAACAGCTCTACCCCTCTGGTTAAGGCACTATTAATTTTTTGTTCTTGGTTCCTCTCATAAGAAGCAAAAATTGTCTTTTCCAACCTGAATAATTCTATGATTCTCACTTTTGAAAATTCTAATTGTGATGAAACAAAATGTATACATTTCTTGCAATAAACTTTGGAAAGTAAGAAACCAAACTGTGACCTCAACCTTATCCAGTAGGACATACAGACACATTTATTTTCTTACCCTACTTCTGGCACAGAAATTCTGAACACTTTCTTTGCAGGCAGCAAGGTGTATCCTATTTTTTCAGCAGTTAATAATCTCTCCTATATTGTAAATTATGCCATTTGGAAGGGAACAGAATGTGGATGTCTTGTATTTTGGATGAATGCCCTGATCATAAAGCTGCTGTAACGTTTCCTTTTACCATCCCACTAAGTCCTTCTCAGCTACATATTTTAAAAAAAACTTTTTTATGAAAGGGATGAGAATCTGAATGGTTAGGAACAATGTGAGTCCCTTGCAGCAGGCACATTGCATGTCTGCACTAGTGTTTTAGAATCATAGAATGGCTTGGGCTGGAATGGGCCTCCAAAGGCCATTTAGTGCAGTCCCCCTGAAGTGAGCAGAGATAACCTCAACTAGACCAAGCTGCTCAGAGCCTTGTCCAACCTCAAGCCTTGTTTTAGTGTGGGAGGGTTTCTTTTTGGCACAAATTAATTTTGTTTCTTTAGTGGGAATCTCACAGTATCTCACTGAGGACACCATGGATGGAGGAGGAGTGGCTGACACACCTACAGGCTGTGCTGCCATCCAGAGAGACCTGGACAGACTGGAGAGCTAGGCAGGGAGAAATGTAATGAAATTTAACAAGAACAAGTGTAGAGTCCTTCATCTGGGGAGGAACAACACCATGTATCAGTACAGATTGGGGACTGATGGATGTTATAAATGTATGTTAATAATTTTAATTCCATTTATGAGCTTTATTGGAAACAGAAGTTTTCTTCTATTAAAAGAAAACCAAATCAGTTTAAGATTGATTTTGGCTGCTGCTGAGATTAAATATTTATCCTTTCACGTTAGTGAACTAACGTTCCAGGACAAGGAAAATACAAAAAGTTATCTTGATCACTATTAGGACTGAAGGGATAGGAGAGTATTAGTGCATTGGTAAATTAGTATAATTGAATCCACCCTATATAAAAAGTTAATGTAAAATCTAACAGTCCACATTGCTTCCTGTGTGATACTTAGGGTTTTGTAACTGGAGTAGTTACATCTTGGATAATAAATGGACTCTACAGCTACAGTGTTTAAACACCCACTGTTTTGTTTTGTTTGGTTAAGGTTTTTTATAAAACTACTGCTTTATTCAAATGGAGTTAAGGTTTTGAGCATTTCAGAGTTATGAACATGGAGGCTAAGATTCTTCCAAAATAATTTGGTTTGTTTTTATGCTAACATTTAGACCTTAAGATAAAACTGAGAGACAAGAGTTATAATTATCAATCCGCAAAGACTGTGATTCCTTTGAAGAGTAGATTTATGGCTTCTGATTCAATTAGAATAAAACATAATGAAGACATTATACAAGCCCAGAGCAAGAACATTAAAAACACATCCTCTAGTTCATATGTAATTATTCCCCAAACCCCTCACACTAGAATAAAAGAAGTTAATCAAACTCAGGAAAAAACAAAAACAAAAACAACCAAAACAAACCAACAAAAAATGTCACAAATTGTTATTCAACAGTTGACTGTTACTGAGGGGGGAAAAAACCCCCAATTCTACTTGTCTTTCATATCTGCACACATCTATATTCCCTTGATCTGCTCATAAGTTTAGAAAAAAATATTTCAGACATAAGGAGGGCCTTAAAAAACACAACTTTTCCTCATGAGGTCAGACATATGATTATTTTCTGTAAGTGGTGTTTTGTATCATTCTGTTTTTATTTTTTGTTATGTTTTATTTAGTGACAGAGTTACACAATGCCGGTACTGAAGGATGAAGGATGGGATGATGTTTATCATTCCTGAAGTGGTGTAACAGATCAGAAATAACTACTAATATTACAGCTTCTCTTTTAAAGTATGAATTTATGTTAGTCAGAATACAAATTAATTCTCCCGCAGTAAATTAACAGCATTGCATTTTATAATGTATGGAAAAAAATCACCATCAACTCCTTAAAGAAATCAGAACATGTGAAAAATGCAGTCTTATTTTTATCACATGTATTAAACAATTAATTATATTTTGTGAATTCAAGTGGTTAGTCAGCTTTTCATCAATGTATTATTAGCTGCAAATGTTACTAGAAATCTGTGCAGCTCAGGCATAAGTGCCTGAACAAATATCAGTTACAAAAACATGTATATTGGGAGCATGGAGGGGGGAGATGTGCTTACACAAAGAATTATCTCAGGAGATGACAGTGTGTAGAATTTTAAAGTAAAATGTGAAAATTAAACATTTTTAATAAAGATTTTAGGACATTGATTCTCAAGGTGGATTTTTGTTTCAGTTATTAATTAATTCCTAGTCTAAGAATAATATCTCACCCTCTACTAACACTCTAAGTCCCTTCTGAGCAGTATAGAAAAAAAACCCAAACAATATTCTTTTTCCTTTGTTTTTCAACACACATGGGTAATAAATAACGAGCACAACCTTGCCATTTGATAAAACATGCCTACATAATCTGATAAAACAATTTTCAGTCTTCATTTTATATGAATAAAAGTACATATTTTAAACTCTTAGAGAAATATGTAATGAAATGAAACCCTAATTGACCCATGTGATTACACCAAGGGAAGAGACAGCAATACATTGCTAGTGTCCAACTCCAAAAAGAGGAGCACATTATGCTATTGATTTATCTGGCATAGGTATATATATAAATAAAAGACAATTTAAGGGATTAGTAACTTTTTGCTTGTTTTGAGTAGATATAGTCATGTGGAGGTGTGGAAAAGCATCAGTCTTTATCCCTCCACTCTTCATCACTTAACTTTTAAACTAAATATTTTATGCAAGCTGTAAGAATAGTGTTGCAGTCTCTTTAGGTATAGGAGTGGCCCAAGAGAGATGATAGTGTATGTTGTCACATATTTGCCCAACTAAGGCAAAGCTTGTGGCAGGAGTTCACTCTTTATGAGACTAGAAGGAATCTACACAAGAGGAGCTCTTTAATCTCTCCCTGCTGAAAGAAATTCATCAATCAGTGCTCACAAATTAACCCTGAGACATGAATCCATAGGAAACCAGGCTTCATTAGTTCTCATGCACATGAAACTGCTCGGCTTGCAAAAGAATGCTAATAAAACCTACTTTTATCTTCAGTATTTTAATGTTTATTTTTGTGTATGTATATGTTCATAAACATACAACATTAAAGAATTCTAACTATTGACGGACCATATTAGCATTAGGGTGCTATTGTCAGAAGAAGCATAATTTTAACTATTTATCATCATAATCTGATTTGTGTCTGGTTTACCTTTAAGGTTTCTCACTGCTTGAATCTCCTTATCACAGTGCTGGCTGGCTTTTCTCATAAGTGAACCTAGCCAAAGAAATGTTCCCAAAGCTTCTTCACTTTATATGCTCATTAAAGTGTTAGAATTGAGTCCTCTCACATACATAAAGCTGAGAGCATCCTAAAGTCTTTGAAATATCGTCCTTGTAATCCTAAATAAATATTCATAATGTGACTTTGAGACAAGATAACATTTCCTATTCCAAATGTTACCAATCTGAGTATGTTATACACAGCACTTGTTTTTAACATAATGCTTGTTTCATCGTTAAAAACCAATTCAAGGAAAGACATTGACATGAAATTGGATAAGAAGCTAGGCTGTTTATTGTTTGTCTAATATCAAGGTTTTCCCATGACAGTTTTATTTTCTTACAGGCTGTCTGGATAAGTAAGTGCACTCCATAATCCTTACATTAGTAAAGTGATGAATCAGATTCCTGGATGAATCAGTTTGTTGTCCTTGCCATTTGATCCATCTCAATTACTCATGAACAAATTTGTTCTGTGTTTTAGAGAGCAAATTAGTGAAATACAGCATGATTCTGTGATTCTAGTTTGGGCTATTTCTCTGCTCTTATGTTGGAGTCAAATATGACTGGCAGATACTGACTCAGATTCCAGGCATCTGCATTTCTTTTTAATCACTAAGAGGAATAATATCCAGCTTGTGGATTCACTGATACTTTATGAAGTGAAAACAAAACAATTTCAATTTCACTAGTCCAATAATAGGAAACAAAACAAACAAGCAAAAAAACCCAACAAAAGAACAGTACCCCAAAGGACAGTAGAAAGTAAATTTGCAATCAGACTGACAAATGTCTTATGTGTCCCCAGCTAAAGGTATGTAGGGTTTTAAATTAAGGATGGGGCTTATCTGGGGCTTAAGAACTCTAAAATCATAAATCATCCCCTTAATGCAATTCTAAAATGACACATTAAATCAATGAAAGTAAACAGTGTTTTGATTCTCCTGACTAGAATAAGGATTAGAATGTTTTAGATATAACCCTATCTAAAGTAATTGCAACCTGAACAATATCTTCAGCATATTAAATGAAAGTATAAAAAAACAAACCAGAGTACTTACAAGCATCCTGTGGGAACAAGCATGTTTCACATGGGTGGATTAGTAAGGATGGTCTTCTGCACAGCCATACCTTTTGATCTTTATCAAGCATGTGGCCAGACCCACAGTAGAGAAGGAAGCAGGCTGCATATTTAAATAACCCCAAGGAGACCCAGGCCAGAGGAGGAAGAAAACTCCTCAGCAATGAAGAACTCAGGAAGTTGATGACTTGTAGGCTTCCCCCATCTCATTCTTCTAAATAGAAGACTGAAACTTTTGAGATTAGTACCCAAAGCACACTGGAAGAGTAAGTATAAGACCAGAGAAAAGGGGCAGATGATAGAAAGGTATTTTTGTTTAACAATTTTCGCTGTACTACTAATAAGGCTTTCCTGTATTAATTAAAAAAATTGGATTTGTTAAAACAGTACTGGAACAAACAATGCATTCTTGGCTCTGTATACATGGTGTGTTTCCTTTTGCCAATTACAAGATTTTGATAGCAGGACCAGAGCTGTATGCAGTGTTCAAGAAGTCAAGGCTTTATATAGAAGCAAACCAACACCATCTGTCACGTTCTCAATATCCTTCCTGATAATACTCAACATTTTGTTGGCTCTTTTGTCTGCCAGAAAACACTGAACATATTATTTCAGAAAAGTGACAGATCACTTTCCAGTGCTGAGACTGACAGTTCTGAATTCAGCATCACATAGACACGGTTTAGATTATTTTTGCTACATGTGTACTTTACATTGATCTACACCGTAGTACTTTTGACAGATTTTCTCTCCCACATTCTATTCTGATATGCAGATCCTTCTGCCATTTTTAACCATTGGTTTGGCATTTGACTACCTGGAAAAGCTTAATCATCTGTAGATATAGTGTGATTACATTGTGTACTTCTTTGTAGAGGACTTTTTATAAAGATATTTAATAAAACCAGTTCCAAAATGGATCCACTGGTGACCCAACATCTTGCTGATGCCTATTATAATTTGATCTTTAAGTATTTTCTTTCCATTCTTTAACAAATTTCTATCTATTAAAAATAAATACATCTCCTACAAAGCAAGCAACTTTTATCCAGTCCAGGGTAGATATTTTTTTTTGTTGATGATTTTTAGTCTAGTACTTTATCAAGTGCTTTTGAATATCCAAATGCATTGTGTCGACCTGATGCTCCTTATCCATGTGGTTATGGACATCTCTCATTATGGGAGCAGGCTGATGAGCCAGGATTACCATTAGAAATGGTAATGATCTTAATAGCACAAAGATCAGGGATTCAAACTGGAGAACAAATACATTATGTATCTGTGAGATTAAGAATGCAGAAAAACAGGACTTCTACATTGCACAGGTTAAGACTCAGTGAATACCCAAGGGAAGCACCCATCTGATCAAAGGTCAGAAGAATAAACTTTTTCAAAGACAGAAGAATAAACTGTAATAATGACTGGAAGCGAACTCTTTTTTTTTCTTTTTTTTTTTTTTTTTCCCAGGATATTATTTGTTAAGATTGAGAAGAATAAACCAAATACTATGTATGTGACTAAAATTTAATGAGGTCATCATTCAGAAGGTTTAGAATTTTTTTCATGAAGAAAACTGCTGGCTGTATAAAAAATTCATTTTTCTGCTTCCGTTGGTCTCAAGGGTACTTAGGAATCAAACTCAAATTTGGAAGTAGTTAATGAGGCTTTAAAGCTTGTAATTTTTGAAGATTCTCTAGATTACTAATTTCTTAGCTTCTAAAAAAAAAAAAGCCAAGACTTGTCATTTATTTGGATAGTTTGGTTGTGAGTTTGGTAGTTCTTTTTAAAGAAAAGGTTATTTTTCTGTTTTTATTCTGTATCCTAGAGAACTGTCAATTGGCCCAGGAATGAGACTTGAAGTCTTGATGCTCAAAGCCTTGTGTATATACCAGGAATATAAAGATGATATGAAGAAATATAAATTATCTTTTCTGAAATTGACTGACTCCCCTGAAGAACACCTAAGTCATCAGAAGAACTGGTTTGCACATCTTTATTTGAAGTTTTCTTTGAAATGCCTTACAAAAACAAGTGTTTAATTGGTTGACTACACATCTTCAGTCTTTAAAAAAGTTTCCTCTGTGTCAGATAATGACTTTGAAAAAGTGACGCACCAAATGAATTGGTGTATGTGGGGGGGTTGCATTTTCCTGCATTTTTCAGTTTTCCTTCTCACTACCTCCCCAATATCACAGAAGTGATTTTCCAGTCATAAATTGTGCACTTTTAGCTTTGATCCCTAAAATGAACAACTCAAAATCAAGCTGTTAATTGCTTATTCAGAATCATGTATAATTTATCTAGAAATGCTTATGCATTTTTTGGAATGCATTTGTGTATCTCAATGGGAATCCCACTGAATCAGACTTCTTCAGCTTCAGTTCCTATCTAAATATTCTTTATGATATAAGCATAACTAGGAGCTATCAAATGTATACAATTTCCTATTTATTTCAAGTGTTTGAAAATTTATTTGAATGGGAAGGTTTTTTTTCATTCTTATTCCTGTATGTATTTTTTAAGTCTCAAATTCCTGCAAGTCCCTTCACATTACAGTATATGCAAGTTTATGTAGTATGACTACCTACTTCATAAAACAGAGGTAAGGATTATAAACCAACATTACTGTCTTTTGTTAACATCTAAAGGTCACCAAACCTATCAAGATAATAAAAACCTCTTATTTGCAACAAACAGCTGTAATTTGTGAAAATGTCCTACCAGAAAATAGATTTATTGCTTTCATAATAATAAATTTCTTTCTGATGCTTTCCCTGTACAAAAACCCAAACCAAACCAAAATAAAACAAAAAACAACAAACCACAACAAAACCCAACCAACCAAACCAAAAAAACCCAGCTTGACTCAGAATAATTTATGCCCTAAGCTTGCAGTAAGATGCACCTAATAATTACAGCAGGATAAGCAGGATGTGGACCTCTTGGAAGAGAGAACACTTTGGAAGCTAATTGCTTCTGACTTAACTTGTAAATCTTTCTCAGGAAAATTTCTTACAGGGATTAAAGAGTTTTAAAAGCTGAAGAGCACTGACTAGTTGCTTTGTTGGCATTTTAAACCCCTGAGAACCTCCTTGCATTCTGCGAGGGTGAAAAAAAACCCCAGAACAATAGTGTGCAGAGGTAGAAAAGCAAACACAAATCAAGGAGATATGCATTGTAATGTGAAACAAGGATACAAGCAGAAATAATCTTTAAGTAATTGAAATGGAGCAGGATTGTCATATTTGCCTGCCAAATTTGTTTCCTTATGTTCAGTAAGTGAGATTTGCTTTTTTCCTCTTACTATAATCTACTTAGTAGAAGTCCAAATAAAAGCCATTAATATCCGTGTCTACTGGACATTATGCATGGATTTTGAAAGTGACATTGCAAAGACTTTGGATCCATCAGCAGTTGATGGACTCAATTCAAAGCAGCACTTTGAATTCCTGTTTCCATCGATCTGTAATTTAGACAGTATTTTGACATTTAACATTTTGACATTGCTCATGAAATAGGTAGAAAACAATAATTGAGATATTTCTAACTGAGTGCAAATAGCAGTTTGTAGTAATTGAAAAGTGTTCTTTTTCAATATCACATGCTCAGGTGTGAGGGCAAGATGATGACTTTGCAGAGAAGGATGCAAGTCCATGTACACAGGGATTCCACTCTAGTGCTAAATGAGTCTGAAGCATGAAAAGAAATGGCAACATTGGACACAGAATAAATTGCCCATGTGTCCAGTCACATTCCATTTCCTTTTACATGGTAGTGAGCCTAGATTCTTTTTTCACTTCCAGAGGAGGGAAAGCAGTGTGTGGATTCTGCTGTTCCAAGCATCAGCAATAGCATTTTTCTCCATTTAGGATTGTAGCATTGTTGAGATTCTCTTTTCTGCACCCATAGACAACCCAGAGAAAATAACATATTTTCTGTACTTTATGTTAATTTTTGCATCACATAATCAAGTGTAACACGATATCACAACTCAGAAATATGATTCTGTATATTAAATATAGAAAGTAAATGCTACTGAAGATCTGATGACAGCTTGCTACATTTAATTCTGTAGTGAATATTTATCAATTATCTGAAATAATGCCATAGTGCTTTTGCTTTGCAATGGACATAATACAGTAGTTCCTCTGGCATGTCTCACAGAGTAATTTCCTAATTTTTTTTTTTTTTTTTAAAAACTCATAACACACACTGTGTAGCCTTCTCCAGCAGTATGGAAAATCTCAGTAAATCCCTCTTTTCTCCTGGGAGAATTCTGCAGTCACTGGAGTAAAGACTAGACAGCTGTAGGCACACTCACTTTCTATTACTGACACTGTTTTACATGGCAGCAAATACCTAGGGATTCACTGGGATGAGAATTCACAGGGATTCACAGACAGAGAACAACTCTTTCAAAATATGAAAGGGCAATCACAGGAGGAAGAGTCACTGTAGTTTCTGGTTCATGTCCAAAAGACTATTGTGTATTTTATCTGGGGAATGTTTCATATGAAGATTATTATAAAAAATGCAAATAGGTCTTAAAGGAGCAGGAACTTCTTTTTCATTAAAAAAAAATATAATATACATGATACTTTAGAGACAGATGTAGAGCATATTTTACTTAGTTAAAGGTCTATGTAAAACTTAAACTATGGCTTATAAAACCTTGAGGAGCTGTGAAAAAGAAGATACCATCCAGCATTCAGTGTGGAACCAAATAACTTTACCAGAGTAAAGTGGATCCCACTAATTCTCTTTGAGGATAGTGAGAGAGACTTTTGTTAATCAATTGAGAAACTGGAAATGCCAAATTGAGAAAAAAAATTTATGAGGAATAGCATCCTATAAGCACATGTAGTGCATGGCCTATTGTCCAAATATTTTGTCAAGATCTCTCAACTTAGGAAAAATCAAACTGGAAAGCATTTCAAGAGACATGACAGTTAACAAAAGTAAAAACATTTCCAAAGATATTCGCAAATACTATTCTATATTACTCCTTCAGCATAGACTATACTTAGTTTACAGAAAAAATAATACACTGTAGAAGAGGTTTGTGGGCAGAATAATGGTCAATTCACAAAAAGTTATTTACTACTGATTCTTAGGCCTCCACTCATAATCAAACATATATATGATGAATGAGAAATACAAAATGAAACAGTTCATAATCCAGATTCTGTGTGATATGAGTATTCCCAGCTTCATTTGTCATTTCTCAGAAGCTGGAGAGGTTAAATTTGTTGTGCAGCCCCAGCTCTGATGAAGAGAATCAACATGAGCTGTGGATAGAGATTTGTTGGCTGAACACAAGAGATGCATCTGCCATGCAGCGTGGGAACAGTGGAGATGTTCTGTTCTGCATGAACTGTCTTGGGCAGTGATCAACCAGCCAGCCAAAAACAATTTTCCTGGAGATCAGGGAACATCTACAATGGGGAAAGTGAGATTATGTTGTACATAGTCTTGTCTTTCTGTGCGTAAGGAGTTCCAGCACTACGTTTTGTATTTTCTCCACAGTTTTCCTAGGAAGGTTATATGAAGCATGTCAGTGCTCTTAGTGATTTAATGTATTTGAAAGTGCCTCACCATTTGCTATAAAGCCAGATAGATAACTTGGTTGGAAGTTAAAATATGTGTGATAATGTTTTAGCCTTACGTATACACTAGCTTTTATTTTCTTTTTTCTCATAGTAGTTTTTCCCTCACACAGTGATAAGCAATGATAAAATCCAATTATTAAAAACACTACTGTAAGAAAAGTGTAGCTGGTTTCTAAATGTTTTGTCCTTTTAACAGGAAATTGAATTTTGAAAGTAAAACATTGACATGTTATGAAATTGACTTTTAGCCAGATCTGATAAACTCACTGAATGAGATAGAAGAAATTTATTTAGTGCATTAATTGTTAGTTTATTTTAATTGAATATTTATCAACCAATATTTACTTATTTGTCAGTGAGAGGTGAGGTACTAGATTTTGGGGAGGAATAATGTGTAATAAAGCTGCATTCTAGAATTATATTAAAAACTACATTTAACATTTTAATGTAAAGGAAATCCAAACAATCTATGCATGGATTAAAGCATATATTATATAATAAATATTATTATTAAACTGTGTATATTGCATTCATATTAAAAGGCTGCATATGTAGCTTTTAATTGTATATTTAATCAGACTTTTAAAATGAAGACAAATACCAGAAAATTATGTAACCTTTAGCACTAAACACTTTTATAAGATATTAAAAATTAATTATTCCACCTGGGGCTCAAATATGTTGTATATTCATAGTCCAAATAATACAATACAACACAAAATGTAGATTAAACTAGTGGTATGTAAATCTCAAAAGCTTTGGCAATTCAGTTTAAAACAGAATCTGAATAACTCCTAGGATCCTGCCTGACTAGTCAAACCTTCTGGGTCTGATAATCTGGGCAGCAAATACTGTGAGAACTGAATGTGGCATTTTGGTGCCTTGCGTCTAGTCTTAGCCAGATAGTGGCAGAATCAAGACACAAAGCATATACAACACAAATCAAAATGAAATGTAAAAAAAACCTGACATTTTCCAATTTAGCAAAGTAGAATAATTTGCAACAAATTTCAAGTAGAGAGAGGAAGGAAAGATGTACCTTTTTTTTTTTTCTCTCTATCCAATTAGCTCAGATGAAAATTACCTCAGGTCCTGATGTCTGCTGGTACATTGCCATTTTTAGTAAATGCTTCTTATGCCTTTGGAAAAAGCAACAACAAAGCAGTAGTATTGTTTTATACGTTTCTTATAATCTGGATGCAGCAGAACATGTAAGAGCAGAGAAGCAACAATGGATTTCACAGTAGTAGAAATTTCAGCAAATCAATTAATAAATTTGTCTTGTTCTGACAATTTTCTTTCATGCAGTCTATCAACTATATAACACATATGCTTCAAAGCTAGGACATCTGTTGTAAATTTACAAACGTGAGGTAGTTTGCCAAACTACCCAAAAGAGACATGAGCACACCTGCTTGAACATGTTGGAAGCTTTACAAATGTACAAACTTGACCTAGGCTTTATGAAGCAACAATGTGATTTCATAATGCTAAAAAAAACATAGATGCAATGCAATTGCAGTAATCTGCAATTCATTGATTGATGAACACATCTGTTGATTTAATATTCATAACTAATGCCAAGTAAATTATGTTTCTTTACAGAAACCCATTTCAAAAAATTGGAAGTTTATAAAAGTCTATCATGTTTTGACTTTAGAAGTAGAACATGGCACATCCCAATGAATATGTTAAACAGAACAGCATTGTTGGAGAGAAAAATAGTGAGACAAGCTTAATGAACTATAAAATATCAGCTGAAGCCAACAGGATTTGGTGTTGGCTGAATTCCCACTGGATCAGGCTGTGTGGGAAGGGACAGCCACTATAGGGAATAGGATCTAATGTCTAATCTAGTCTTTCATAATGGGACCTCTATTATGTGCTCTAATGAAAGATATGTCTGTATAGCGTTATGTAGGCAGATGAGAATTTATTCTGCCAGTTGCTAACCTGCCTGGAAGCTGTATTTGTCAGAAAATGAACCTTAGCTAATGCACATTGTTTCTTATCACAGCTTATTAGCTCAGATTTGATGATATCTAGTGTATCTATATTTCTGATTTGGAAGTGGCTGGCTTCCATCTGGCTCCACATGTGGGCAGTTACCATCACTGTGCTCAACTGCATCTGAGTTTGAAATGTAGATAAAATGTCAACATTTCATAAAAGGATATAGATGCTATCACCATGAAAAATAAAATTCAGTGCCTCACTAGCAAACCATCCAAACAGGACAAACCACAAGAAATTATATTAAGGTGGTGAACACAGTATAAGACAATTATTTCTAAAGAAGAAAATCTTTATCATCTCACTTTCAAATCTAAAAGAATATTGCAAGAAGATCTGTTTTGTCCTTCTTGAGAATCCATTCATAAAGATTTACTCATAAAGAGGAAATAATATAATACCATGTAGGTATTATATTTTAAAAGGGATGAAATAATCTTGCTGTAGGTTGCTGTAGCAAATGTTTTTCATTCTTACCCAGGCCTTACAAAATATTAAGCAAAATTGGCATCCAGTCTAGTTGATGATGAAAAAATGGCTCGTTTAATTCATTCTGAATTTATGAAATGTTATGGTCTATAAATGATGTTGTAACATTAGATTAGCGTCTGCTGCAGGATCCATGGTATTTTGAAGAGGAATGATTAAGGACATTATTAGTAAATCTACAGGACATACAGCATTTACACATTACCCTATCATCTGTGCAACAAATGTTCAGCATCATTATGTTGCCACAATAGCAATTTGATATTGCTCTGTGGGGTAAGCAATCAATACAGGCAGGCGATGCTTTTTATATCAATAGAAAGCGAGTACAGCTTAGTCTGTTCCAGCCTTTGCAAAATCAATAAGCATGTCTCTTTATATGGCAGACAATTAGTCTCAGTTGCAGATGAGAGTGACAAGGTATGGGCTATAATTAACACAGGGAAGCCTTACAAAATGTTCATCCCTCTGTTTGTAAAATATCATTCAACTTTTTACTGAGCATTAAATGTAAATATTGTTTATATCACTCCCTAATGCACAAAAGCTGCCTAGAATCTTAATTCTTTCACAGCAAAATAACAGCCTCTAAACATGACATCATCATAGTTTTTAGCAAAGTACACAAAGTGTGCTTAATATCTAATTGCATCTGTCTATGGAGGTTTTTAAAACACAGAACAAATAGATTCCAAATCACATTCTGACCTCAATAACCTGAAGTGCCTATGAACTCTACAAAGAGTGGTTGCTGCCAGAAACATAGTTTTCTCCTTCACATTGTTAAGTTGTACTTAGTAATGTGCTGAAGAGAGGCAGTGCTCACCTATTCCTTTCTCCATTCTAGCTGTCCTCTGGCCATTTTTAATCAAAAAGGAAAGCCAATAGTTCCATGAAGTTCTGATCAAAGCTATTACGCATGAGTCATGATCTCCTGTAATCTTACAGAAAAAAATGCCAACATTTTCCTTAGTTTTTGTTTAGAACTATAATGTCAATAATGGTTAACTTGTAAAACACTACAAATAGAATTCAATTATTATATGCAATGTAGTACTTTTCAGTCAGAAACACTCAATAATGAATTTGAAAAAATTAGGCAGATTCCTTTTTCTGTTTGTGCGTTAATTTGTTTGTTTTTTAGAATTATTACATTCAACACTTTTTTTCAGGTTGGGGTATAAAAGGGTCATCCAGACCTTATATGGAGATTCAGTAAAATTTGTAATGTCACAACTGTGTTCAGCTGACTTTATGTTTGAGGTCTTTAAAACCTTTAACAGATGGTTGGTATGGAAACATAAAGTACTTTCTGAAAGAAAATGTCATTGTTAATAACTCTACATCATAAGTGAGGGAAAAGAACAAAAGAAAAACAAACCCAAAAAACCCAAGCACTTCCACATACTTGCTTATGTACTTTTATCCTAAGATAACATTTTTACTTCCTTTTTTTTGTTGTTGTTTGTTGATTTTAAATACCATGCTTAGTGCTTATATTTTAACTACTTTGAAAGATGGACCTTGTTATAAACAAAACTCTCAGAAGAGCTTCTTAAAACATAACTATTTTTAAAAAAGGAGAAGTCAGAAGTAAAAAAAAAAATTACCGCCTGCATGTGTTCATACATGGATCTTTATCATATTTTTTCTTTTAGACTCCTGAAAACTATTGCACCTTGTCATTGGGTATTTAAACAATAACATTTATGATACCACAGCTTTCAAATAGCTCTATTTGAAGGTTTTGTGAGGATTTTCCTAAACATACAATTTTAATTTCTTTTTAAACTAGGTTCAGATCTCATGAACTGGAGTCTTTTGCCTTGATGGTGTCTCAGTTTCCATACTGTTCCAGGAGTCAGTTCCTTGCAGCTATGGACAGAGCACTTCTTACCTCCAACTCTTGAACTAGTCTCATTTCACCTCTTTCTATTGCATTTCTTCTTTTTTTTTAATCCTTCCTGTGAAGGCAAGCTGTTGCATGGCAACAGAACTGCTGTTATGCATGCTTCTGTCACACTGTTAGGGTTGGTGAAGTCTTCAGATCACAGTCCACACCCATTCAGTCAAGACTGGACATGAATCACATGTATCATGTATCTTTTTGTTTGTTTGTTTGTTCATTTTTTAAAAAATTATTATTATTATTGTATAAACTGAGCTGAAAAGTATAATCGCTGAAGAGAATTAGTTCTGTTCTCACTCAAATCAGGACAAAACATTTTAATATTTCCCACTATATTTCTTTTCCATGGAAAGAAGATAGTAATATGATTATTTATGGTCAAAATTATTAAAAAACAGACAAATTAGAAAAAAAAAAGAATCACAAGTACTGACACATTTTATGTTCCAGTGAAACATCATTCTCTCCTTTAACTCCCCAGTGATTTCAGGAAAGAGCTAAAATACTTCCCCATCTGCTTTTGAAATGCCTACAGTTATCTTTTACACTCTCTTTTTTACTCTTCTATTGCTCAACTAATGTTTTCTCCTTTCTGCTTTTAACGGGGAGCTGGAGGTTAGACTGAAATGCTCCTTATATTTCATTTTTCTAATAGTCCATCCCACACACTGCCATGTAGCAGAGATGCACTCTGACAAATGTGTCCTTCCAAAATAGAACTGACCCTGGATAAAGCTGCTAATTCCCTTTTTATATACTCAGTAAGTCACAATGAAAAATCAATCAAATGTTATCATTGCATCACTAAAAAATGAGATACAGTATCTCTGAAGTCTGAGGAGAAAAAGATACTGAGGTTAAAATCACCAAATGTAGCTATAATTTATGACTTAATTAAACTCTGCATTGATATCCTTATCTGACATTACCTTTTTTGCTCTTAAATTGTCAGTGGCAATGAATCACAAAGGGTATGATTAACTGAATCTCAAGAGGCAGTAACCAATCAGATAGGAAAATGGAACAGGTATATTGAAGATTTCTGGTGTTCTCAATTCCTTCCTTCTCTTTTCAAACTCTTGCAATATAGCATCTATCCTAAAAATGTAGAGTTTTGACAAAATGTCAGTCAAATAACCTAGTTAATGATTTTGTTTTCCTGTAAAATGAGTTGTGACATAGGTAATTATGCTTCCTTGTATGATTTACAATATTTTTTTTTAATAGAAAGTCTCTGTGCAGGACAGTGTGTCCTTCAAGGAATTCCTCTTACTTCTGAAATGTTGTATTTCAGAATAAAAAAAAAAAAAAAAAAAAAAGAAAAAGAAGAAGAAAAAGTGTAAATATACCCCAGTTTCTCACATTATGAAAGACATATTGAAACACTTATTGAAGTGTCAGGGAGTCATTGTGTTACAGCAGATGAGATGTAGAACAAGGAAGCTTGTAGACCTGACACTAATTTCTAAAATAAGATAATTATATTTACTTTCTTCATGATGAATATTCTACTTCTTTGAGATACTGAGCACCCTCCATCTCCACTGAAGTAAATAAGATGCAGATGTGACCCTCAACATTAATTCATCCTCTTCTGTCTGCTGTATGCACGATGCATGCTTTTTTTTTTCAGCTCTAAGTAGACTAGAATAATAATTATAATCATCCTATTATCCCTGCACTATAAATTAAGAAAACCTAGCTTTGCAGTGAAGAAACTCTGCAGATTTCAGCATATAAATAGGGAAATTAGTTGGAAGAGACCAAAGATACAAAAATCTTGTCAAATTTGTTTGAATTGACAGAAGTTGTGAACTACAGCTGCTAATCCAATGAACCAGATGGTATCAATTTTCAAACCAGGTGCAGAAAACAGGGTTGTTAGCCCTCCTGCAAATCAATTAGACCAGATGAAACATCCTTAAATGAACTTCCACCAAATAAAGAAATTATACCAAAAACTGTCTTGGGTGCTTAGCTGAGTCATGAATGATTGGTCTTTTTGCAAACAGCAGTGGCCATTATATCTAATTTTTTTTTAAATGAATAAACCTACCAAAAATTAATTTTCAACTGTTAGTTGTTGGAAGCTTCCTGATCCAACACCTTTCTTTTTACTGATCCATGATAACTGAAAGTGACAGAAAGTATGAAGCATGTCACTGAGCTAACACCAGTTTCTACTGCATGTGTTTTAGCAGGCCTTATTTATCCCAACAGACAAATAAGGTTTTTTTTCACTTAGAAGAAGGCCATTCCCATAATGATGTGTCTATAAAATTTAGGGTAATATTAGTAAATCTGTTTTTGGCTGATGCTTTGATACTTTTTCTAATGAAATCTGATCTGGTATGTTCCTGAAATGATATCCTGTATGTAGCAGGTTTCATAGGAGACTATGAGCCACAGGCTGCTAGAACTTTTATGAGGTTGTTTAGCCTCTGGTATGATTCCAGAGTAATGGTGAAAAGGGAACTGATGAACTTGATTACAGTAATTGCCTATATGATATTGTTTGCTAATTCTGATGGGAAGAAGTAGAAGATTTTTAAAGGAAATGTCCTAGTATACCTATAAATAGTATTCCTCTTAAGGAAAGTATTTTTAAATATAGTTAAATATAAAAGAAGTCTTGAAATAGTTTATTAAATCTTGAAATATACACACCCTTTATACATGTGTTTATAGGGATATATATTTATATTTGCTATATTTAAAATATATTTTTTGCTTATATTTTTAATTTATTTTTCAGCCAAGAGGAGACATATCAACAGACTTCTGCTGCACTCTGGACTGGAATTAAAGTACATTTAATGATTTATAATCAACCTAATTATCTTTCTGCAAGCATTTCTAGAAAACAAAAACAAAAAGAGATGGAGAAATACACTGAGCAGGGTCTCTCTATATTTATTTTTTTTTATACAAAATTAACTACCACTGGGTTGGACTAAAGGAGAGCACTCTCACTAAACCTGAGGTCTCTAGCTAGAAGGTACCTGGAGGCATTAAAGAGATGTAGTAATCAGGATAAGCATGTACAAATCTAAATGGTTCTATAGAATAAGCTATCCAAAGAGAAAATAAAATCATGAGAACTTGAATTACAAAGACAGAGTATATACCTCAGAATAGGTGTTGCATCATAACAAAAGGGGGCGGGGGGAGTGCAGAGAGGGGAAATAGCAGGATAGATGAACAATTTAAGACAATTATGACAATATGTTTCGCTCAGAAATGTTCCGTAGCCAGAATCCTGTCATTTTGGTTTTTTTAAAAGCCTCTGTCATACATCCTAGAACACAAAAGACTTTTAGCAAATAAACCTGAGCCAAACCCTTATAATTTTTTTAATTTCATGCTGCTTAAAGCATTGATTAAGGATATGGCTGCTAAATGCTCACCATGCATGCATGCATGCTATCTCAAGAAAATAGGAATAGTGTGCTGTTCCAGGAAAATGCTGGAATCACTCGTCATTGGACTGTGGTGGTGACTATACTATCGCTTGTTGTTCTCTGCTTTCTCCTTTCTTTTCTGTTTCTATTTTTCTCCCTGTCCTGTCTGCTTTAGAAACTTTGTTTTGCTACTGTAATAAAACTTCGTTGTGCATGTGGCATTTGACCTTGTTTGTGTCTTTATTTCACCACTTGGGGATTACCTTTAAACCTTTCATGAAAAATTGCCACACATCCCTTACCAGATCATGACAGTAGCCAATAAAGCAGATTACTGCATGTTCTCAAGGGGAAAAGAATATCACTAACTTTCACCACTTAATTGCCTTTAAGGGGAAATCAAAATATACCTCATAACTGACACAAAAGAATACCATGGTAACCTTCAGTTGCAATAAACTTGTATTAGCTATACAGGATGCTTTGAGAGCTATTAAGTTTATATACATGGCCCTTTTTTTCATGCCTATTTTTATTAATTCAGATATTCAGGCTAATTAGTGGAAATTCTATATTACCTTTGCCTGCCTTCCTTAGAGTGTTATTTATTAGAAGTAAAACAGATAATGATCTCTTACCAGAAGACTTCTAGCATTGAAGTTCTAGTATAACACTTCTAGTATTATACTTGGATTTTTATATTTCTTAAAAAATATATGCTAAATTAGAAAGATAGACCCAGATCCGTATTACTGTGTTGTTGTTTTTTTTCTTTTCATGACATTGCAAGGGATGTTACCTAACAACATTCAAGAGTTATGAAAATAAGACTGTTATTTAGGGAACTGATTAGCTAAAAACATACATATATGCAACAGGACTGTGAAGATGCTCTTCTCCAAAGGTATTTCAAAGAAACAATCTGGGTACAAACGATACAAAAGCTGAGTGCTCTTCTACAAACATGTTTACCTCCTACCTTTTTTACAGAGAGAAAAGTTTCATTTTTAATAAAAGTAAGTTTAGGAAACCTCTTTGAAATTAATTTGTAAATATTTGGGTCTTACTTATCTTCATCAAAAAGAAAAATATCATTTTAATTAGAACAAAGTATATATATATAAAATGAAAATATTTGAAGAATACTAAAAGGTGTTCTTGTGTAATGCTAATTTTAAGACATTTTACATCAAAGGCAAGTATCTGATGGTAAAAAACTAGAACTGACAAATATTTTGCAAGATTGTCTTTTCAGAGAAATGCACAGATTGGTAACATGAAACCATTTAACAGATTTGCATTGATTTTTCTTTATTGTTTGCTAGGCAACTGCTACATTTAGTAGCTCAAATACTGATTGCACAGATTCTGGAAAACAACATTATAATCAACCTACTTCTGCACTGATGTGATGGGGCATAGAAACCACACAGTAGCAGACATGGTGTTAATGGGAGCCAAATAGTTTGATTAGTCCTTGAAGCTGAACCTAGATATGGACAAACAATTGAATTAGGAGTTTGAACAGGCAGCTTCCTATAAAGGAAAATAAGTCTACTCTTGTGAGGAGTACTAGCTACTGAGCAAAGGTGCAAGGAAAGAAACTACATTTGAATTGCTGTTTCATAATTAATATGTGGCTGCATTAAAAGAAAATAGATTATTTTGACATTTCACAATTTATTTTCTACTAAAGACATTCTAAAGATAAGCCTCTGATCTTGGAATTTAAAGGAAAGAAACTAAAAATTGCTCAAAATATAGAGATAACAAATTCAGTTTTTCCTGGAGCATCAAGAATTGTATTTGAGGCACTGCTGAACGTGATACAATTGCCTATAGCATTTGCTCTGACATTTGTTCTCTGATCATTCCTAATTGCATTAAACCTCACAAACAAATTTTCACTATGTATTTATAATACACAGTGAAAAAATCAAATAGCAGAGTGAAAGGATGAAGATTTAGTATCTTTATTCATATTTTATTTCAATTGACCCATGACAGAATCAGTTCATTCCTTCATACACATTCTTAATGCCTTTCCACATTAATCGGACTTACAGCTCTACAGCTTACCTTGGAAGAGATTACTTAATGCATATGACAGGCATATGGTAAAATAACTACATATTCTATTACAAATTAAATACCATCTGAGTGAACATGAAGTCCAGCATTTTACTTCACTAATGGAAAGAGACCTCTATTTTCTGACAATGTAATATAGCATATCATCTACCAACTAGTCTCAAAAATACAAATATTACTAAAGCAGGTAGTTGTGTTAATTCCTTAGCAAGTATAGTGTAGAATTCAACATATCATTCAATACTGCCTCAGACTAAAACAAGAATTCATTCTTCAAAGTGATAATTAATTCTTTCAAATACTCAAATTTCTCCAGCAAGAATGGGCAGAAGTCTTTTCAGTGTATATCATTACTGGGTTTTAAAATAAATTACTAGGATATTTTATGCCCAGCTGTACACCAATATTATGATATTTTGGTTTCTAGATGTTACTTTGCTTATTTCACTTCAAAAATGTCAGTGAAATAGTTCCAATATCACTGTTTTGTATATGTCGCTTCACTGTTGATGCATCCATGAAACTAAATGAATTTCCATTTTGTGCTAAGAAGACACAGGAAAAATAAATGTAGATTTTACTCCATCAATGAAAGAAGATTTGAAATATCTATTTTTTTCCATTCTGTTGATGACTTCCGTGCATCAGAAGGCTGAGCTCCTCCATTTATGTTTGTTTTCTCACATAGTTAAAGCTAGAAGACATTATTGCATGCATTAAAAAATGTCTTATGAACAGTTATCAGTAAAGTAGATATATTCTTCATTGCTTATGAACCAAATGATAAGCAAGCTCACTCACTACCTTTCCAATAAGACATAGTTATATATTACAAAAAGCAATACTCTTGTATAGGTAAAAATGTTTCATAAGAGATCATAAACACTTTATTATCTTTTTCAAAGTACAATGCATGACTTTTAAAAGATGGGTTTGCAATGTGATTCCAGTAGACTTTAGAAACAGATAAAGCAATTAATAATTTTATTATGCTTCTCCAAAATGAATGAGCTGAATTAAATTTCAAGAAAGTTTAATTTGTTTTTAACACATAGACTTATACAATGTATTAAGAATGTGAAATTGAAGACAAGTAAATACCAAAACCAGACACTTTCAACATTATTTCTGTTTCATCTGACCTTGATATTCCTAGTCCTGCAATCAGAAAGCTAAGTCAAACTTCATTTTGACAGAGACTGATAAAATGTCTCTGAACTAAAAACTAATACCTACAATTGATTGTGTTGTCACTATAAACCATAGCCATCCAGACCATTCCTCATATCCATCAACATATTTCAAGGGTTTATTTTTTAATAGAAGACACTTTAAAGCACTGTATTAGCTATGAATAATAGTGTTGCTTAGAGTGTACAAAGAAATCTCTCCAATGTCTGACTCTACAAAATGAAATAAAATTAAAAAAAAAAAGAAAAAAAAAGAAAAAAGAAAAAAGATAAAAGAAAAGAAGGGGGAAATTAGTTAAATACTGATATTCATAAGGTATCTTTTATAAAACAGATATATTTAGCAAGACTTCCACATGCTTGATCACAGATACAGTTGAAACTCTAACCTTTTATTTAATCATACTTGAAGACTACTGTAATAATTTGTGGGCTATTATTAGCCCCCAAATATACATCCTGTTTTAATATTACTGTGAAGAGTAAATAAGTTTACATAGTCAATAGAAATGTGACATTGTTGAGAGAGATAGTCATGTCATGGCACAAAGAGGATGAAGGGGATTGGAGTGGAAAAGAAATCAGAGCATCCACATCAGATGTTTATGCTGATGATATTCTTAGTTCCTTAGTTTACTCACTGGTAAAATATCTAAGCTCAGAAGTGAGCTACATAAAAGATAGGGAGTTTGAACATAGAATTCTCTCATAACATTTACATTTCTGAGTTTTTCAACATTGAAAGGGATTATAGAGAACCATTTGAATTTGAATGGAGATCTTTGTAGTTTAAAGCATATGAATACTTCAAAAGTAGAACAGTTACTGTACTGGTTATAATACAACAGGAATATATCTCAGGTATCAAAAGGGACTTTTTTTTTTCCCATACCACATGTATTTGAGTTGTTATATCAACTTTCCCTCAGGCCCACAAAATCTATTTGTGACTGTTGTCTGTCGGAGTCAACAAGGTCATAGAAAAACATGCAGTGAAAATACCAAACAGAACAAGTTAATAAAAATCATAATCTGTTCTCAATTCATGAACCAAGAAAGAAATATTCACTGAGTGTAGAAGAAGAGTGGCATTCATTCAATGAGACCCTTAGAACATTAATGTCCCCATGACTGCATAGTACAACCTTGACTGAAGAAAATGTATGCTTTAGTTCTCAATACATTAAAACCTATCACTAGGAGCAAGCTGGAAGGCTTTTATAAAACCCTATTTTTTCATAGAGAATACACTGTTTGTTATCTTAATGGTATCTATGAAACACTGTGAAGCACTATCTAGCCTATTAAATCTACTTTCATATTTCTCCTCTCATGTTGTCTCAACTCCATTTGGAGAAGTTGGTGAGGCTGAATAAAGACTGTAATAACAGGATTTAATGGCTATAGTATCTATAGGTAGACAAGGTCATGTGTTGAGTAAGTGGCAGCAAAGGCAAAGAAAAGAAACATGGTCTTAAATCAAAACCTTGCTAAAAACTATTGGTAGTGACTAGCCTAAGAAAGTGAATCACATCCTCTGTGAGTGAAATTATTTGTTAATAAAAAAAAAATAAAAAAAAATAGAGAGATTAAATTATTTCTATAAGCATGTTCCTTTCTCTGAATTTTCATCACATGCCTGTTCAGATTGTTCTGTTCTTAACTTCTGACACATTCAAGTTCTCAGTGTAAGCTATATTTCCATGTATCTCTAAAACATAATAAAGGAATGCATATATTTATTGTCTTAACTAAGAAATTTCTACTATACAGCATGAGCTGTACAAGTAGAGTTCCATGAAACAGTATTAAGTATATGGGACTATTAACCCATATTAGCAACAGCAGCATACAAAGTCACCAATGCAAAGACTAAAATGAAACAATATTCATTATAATACAATCTGAAGCAAGAATTATGGCTTAGTAATAGATTAATATCAGGAAGAAGGGATTAAGTGAAGGGGAAAAAGTTATATTTGATATGGGCAGCAATAATAAGGGATCAAACTAAACAATTGAATCATAACCTCTAATATAACATTCACATCATTTTGAGTAGGTGCTTTGCAAACATATAATATCCTACTTGGCATTGCTTTTGGTTGATTAATTCTCTCCGGGTGTAAGTAAGGCACTTTCACTTACACGCTTCAATACACATACTCATCAGTCAAGTTATTACATATTTTCTCCCCTAATCTCTTCAACTACCAAGAGCTGGACTAAATATATTGATAATATAACAGAGGGGTAAAACATCCTCCCAATCTATTTATTGCAGTTACTAGAGATAATATGTACCATACCCTTTGCTGGTCCAGTGATTTCATGAGCAAGGTTGGTTGCTGGCTTATGATCTAGTCCTGTATTTAATTAGTGAGTCACTCACCCATGGCAAAGACAGCAACTTGCTATACAAAACAAATAAAAAGAGGAACAATATTTCCAATGCGTTAAGTAACTGGCAAAACAATTCTAGACCTTCATTCTTTCCCTGTGTGTTTGAATTCTCTGGTAGGACAGTTAGCCAAGTAATCTTGCTTCTTCATGACAGCTGGGTGAAATCACTAGGAAATTTGTCACCTCAGTTAGTGACAGTTCTTGGGTTTAGCTGGGTCATTTCTTTTCAATTCATTGGGTTTTTTTCATCAGCTGAATGGTTTTCTATTTGTCCTCTACCACTATGCTTCTAGATCCTCCTGATCAACTCAGAACAAAGAAAATATTACAGTTTTGCAAACACATTGCAGAAGTGATTTTTTTTCTCCTTTGTGTCTTTGTTCCCCAAGGGCTCTGATCACAACAGAGCTAGCTTTCAGGCAGCTACAAGTGTTTCATGTACAATCCAATAAACTTCCTAAGGCTGTTCTGTCTGCTAGGCTTTTGTGTGCTCAATATGATGAGGTTAAACTAACTTCTATTTGTGGTATTTATGACTATTTAATTATAAATGGGAAAATTTCATCATAAACTTCACCAAGTCACAACACTCCAAATAATTCCTCAGTTTAGAATGAAAAATAATTTGAGCTACAGACTGTGTAGTTAGATCTCATGTAAAATAGTACTTCTAACTTGTATAGAAGTACTCTACATTAGGTGTCCAAGAGTCATGTAAAGCTAGTCAGTGTTCACAAAATTTCACAATAAAAGAAAAGTCAGCAAAAATATCTATACAAGTTCCCATAAATTGTGTAGGTAATTAGAGAAATTTTAAGTCAAAGGCATAGGTTCCAAAAGAGTTAAGATATGACTCAGGAAAGGCTGTCATTATACAGAGAAATTTTACAGTTTTCAATTTAGATGCTGGAGATTGGATAATGTCTCATTTAATTTCATTAACATCTTTTTAGATCGTCATAACTCCTGTGAAAAAGTATTCCCTTTGAAATGTAGGTGCCTAATTCCCCTATGCACATTTTAAAATACCAGCCCAAGTATTTTATCATCAGTTTTGTTGATAAGGAATTTTCTATACTTTAAGTAATTGCAAGCCTTTATCAAAAAAGTTAAGGCAGTAACAACATGTAACATGCAGTTTCCATAACACTGCATTAAGACTAACTAGTGTTTTTAGAGAAATAGATTATTAGAAATGCCTATATTGAAAGAATTCTTTCAGAATAGAAACCCTTCAGCAACCTTAAATCCAGGTTTCACCTATATAAAATAATAATTTCTAAAAAGAAAAATTGAAACATTGTTTTATCCCCAATGTGAATTTATGTAAATATTAACCCTTCCTGTAAAATAAGTTATATTTACAGCAAAGTTATGATATTTGCATAAATATTTCAAAAAGAAAATAACGTGTCATTGCTGAAATGTATTATTTTATCTCATAACTTCTATTCATAAGTAAAGAACTTCACACAAGCATAGCTTCTAGAAAATATGAGTATGACCTAAGGGCATAGTTAGTACAAACCAAGATAAATAGACAGGTCCTTCATTATTTTCAATCAATCCTCCAAACTGGTTCTACATAAACAGAAAAATAAGGACAAAGGAAAAAGCCCACATCTGTTGTTCAAATAAACTGCAAATATGAATACAAAGTGTAGTAAGTAAGACTTATAGGAAAAGGAGCCTAGGGAACTGAAACATTACATCTCCTCAGTGAGAACTGAACATGTGCTTTCTTCAGATGTCTTGACTGGTGGTTGAGGTGGTTTTTTTTTAATATGAATAAATATTAACAGAAGGTTCTGCCTGTCATAAGATGGCTTAACATCATTTATCTTCATCCTCAGTGCTGTTGAAATGTTAACTCATCTTTTAAAACAGCAAATTTCTTTTACTTATAAAAGTTTTTTCTCCTTTGCTTCCTCCTTTCCCCCCAAAGATCTTGCACACCAATTGATTTATGCCAAGACAGTGAATTGTATTTTATTCTAAATGTCAGATTTACAAGTTCTGTGTATTTATTCACAGATACTTTCATCTCTTCATGCTAAATGGGATTTTTTTTATACTTCAAAGCTTGGCTAGTTTTCTTGAAAAAAGAAGGGAAACAAATTTTCATATTCTTGTGAATATATATAGGAAAGTTCGACGTTAAATTTCATGGAAATATATGGCCAAGCATGACCTTATTTTAAAATGTAAATCTCAGCTGTACATATTTTTGAAGCCAGTAATTTCTATATTTTTTCTTTTGTTCTGTTTGGTTCTTTCCTAAGCTTTTCTGTGGTATTAACTGACTTAATAACTTACTAAGTTAATAAGCTTTATATAAATGATAACATCTGAAAAACATTAAACTGGTGATTTACAGGCATGAACTAGCAGCTTGAAACTGTCTTTTTGATGCAACTACCTGATTCTTTATCCCTAACAATTCTATTCCAATACCAGTGAAAACATAAGTCTTGGTTAGTCAAAACCTGGAAACATTAATAATACCAAAGCTGTATGTCCCAAAGATGTGCATCCAAAAATATTTTAAAATTTAATAAAATTGTAAAGTAAGTAAAATATTAATGATATTCGTACCTGCATCTTTTAACAAAGTATCAGCACAGGACACTAAAGAAGACAAATTTAGATGATGAACAGGTTTAGAAAATAAGTTGATTCTATGTAAGCTTCATGGTAACTGAATGCTTAATTAATTCACTGAAATGTACATTTATACAAAGAATTAACTATTTTTCAAAAAAATTGAAATATTTCTTTAAAAATAAACATAAGTATTTTTCCAAATAATTTCGAATGTCAGAAAACCAATTTAGCTTCTTCACTGCAATTGTGACTACCAGGAAGGATATGTGGGATTTAATCCAGCTGTGATGTTGTTCTACATCTTCCTGAATGCAGAATCTGGTAAAGGACACATAACAATTTTTATGCATGGTATCTTGCAAAGACCAGAAGGGAACCCACAGCATGTATGTGGAAACAAGTTTTTTTTAGTCAAAATCATGTTTTAATAGTCTAAAAGTACACAGTATGTTATACACAAAAGTTTCAACAATGCTATTTTAAATTTTAAAACCAAAAACCTATCCTAGCATCTATCCAGTTTTCCTGATATTATGCTCATCCTTCCAGTATCCCCACAACCTACACTTGACAATTTTTATGTATTTTCTTACCTTTGCTTTTTCTCATTCCTCTGTTCCCAGGGAAAAGGCAAAATCTTCCCTGCAGCGCCTAGATACTGCTCAGAGGCCATTTCTCTGTCAGTGACTGCCTGGGGCTGTCAGCCTGTTCCCAGCAGTGCTCACAGAGCTGGAGCTCAGACAGGTTGGGCAACAGGCACTTGACCATGTTGTGCCTGGTAAACCCAGCTTAGCCCCACAGGCCAAGGGCAGCCCAGACACCACTTGGAACTGCATGGTCAGTGTAACCCATAGACTGGGGTCTTCTACCAGTAATGGCAAAAAAATGAGTTCACCATCATTGTAGCTAGTAAATTTACATGATGGTAATACAATTCTGGCTTCTATTCACGATCTTAGTGACATCAAGTAGAACCAAACGGAAAATCTACATCTTGTCCTATGGATAAAAGTAACAGCTGTATATTTTTGCATAATAGAATTACTCCTGAATAATAGCTATGGTGGTGGATTTTTTTCTGGTGTCTCCTAAGAATCAGTTAGATAAAATTAGGTTTATAATGTTAGCGACTTGAGTTTATGGTGGATTTAGGCCTCTAGTAGAGATTGGTAAAGATTGCTAGAATATCTAAGTAGAATATAGTAATAAAGTGTGATCTACTTATGATAATTTAAATCAAAACCAATGGAGTTATACATCCTTTTGAAATTCTTCTCTGTGCTACATTATTAAGTGAATTAAAAACATAGTAAAACACATAATGTGCTGTTTTCCAAATTTGTTAGAAAGAACTAAGCCTGGCTCTGATAATTACAGAAAAAGCTGATGACTTTATGAGACCAACATGGGAGTTGTTGAGTATTTGCTTAAGTGCCAATTAATTATCATTGAAGATAGATTTAAACTGTGATGACCTAGTTAGAGAAACATTAATTACAACCAACTAAATTGTTTCTGATCACATAGATCTTCTATGGAAAACAAAATTAATATGCTTCTAGAGTCACACACATGTCTGATGGGTCAACTATTAAAATTTCTTCTGGGACTCTCAAGATAGAATAAACATTTTCAGAGAGATGTGGCGGGCTGATCTCAGCTGGGCATCAGGAGCCCATTATCTCTCTCCCCCTCTCACCAGTGCAAGGGGGAGAAAATAAGATGGGGAAAAAAAGTTTTTTGAGTCCAAATTCATCTCCCCTAAATTAGTCAGTCAAAAGGCAGATAGATGGTTCCCCAATTTAGCCATCTGCTTTTCAGTTGCAAAGAAACATCCTAAGGCCAGATAAATCATTCCCCTGTTTTGTCCCATAGGCAATACTTTGGATAGTAGGCACTCATCCTAACTGATCCAGATCCTTTTTATCTTGACCTGGGCAGCTGGATAGCCTGAAGCTTGCAAGATGCTCTTGTGTGCGAGGCCCACAAGACACTCCTTTCTTCCCCATTCTCCTCAGCATTTTTATCTCAACAATCAGAGCTCCCTCTTGCAAGAGGAAGCTTTGCAATTGCTTTACTAAAATACTTGTTTAAGGAATCCTACCTAATTTCATAAATACTAAAATACTTGTAAAAGAAATCTTACCTAATTTTATTTTTTTTTTAATGTTTTTATGAGTACTGATATATTAGTCTTGAATGCTGGGTGTTGGCAACTCTGGGTTATTCATGGTTACATTCTCTCAAACATTTAATGTTATTTTATCTACCAGTAGGGGTTCATCATTTATTGTGAACTGAGCTGTCTGACCTCCAAAAGTGAAACATTATTTGAGGAAATGCATCAAGATCTTTTCAATCTTGTTCTAATTTTCTCAGAAATATAAACA
The DNA here is from genome assembly GCA_024611195.1 of Ceyx melanurus. Taxonomy (NCBI): domain Eukaryota; kingdom Metazoa; phylum Chordata; class Aves; order Coraciiformes; family Alcedinidae; genus Ceyx; species Ceyx melanurus. The sequence continues at coordinate 10,177 of JANHGL010000380.1, read as the reverse complement.
GTGGCTATTTCACAAATATCTAGCTTATACATGAGCTTAAAGACTGTGGAGTCTTGAGGTAAGAAAAAAATGTTGTAGTTCAGTAAATGCTTCTTTAAGGAATCTGTGTGCTAGTTCAGAGCACCACTAACTTCCTCCAACTACTTGGAGAATGATTGACATTCAACAGCAAAACAACTCTCTGTCTTGATATATTCTATTTATATGAGACACCCATACACAGACATATTCACATGTCCTTCAAAATTGTTACACATCTCCAAAGCTGCAAGGCTTTGAATAAATATGATAGAACTAGAAATCTAATGGTTCCATAATACCTTGTCAAAGACAAAGAGTAACTGTTGGTAAAATATTAATATTTCTCTTCCCTTATCTTTTATGTTTAATGAATTATTCAAGTGTTATTTATTACCTAACTGTGCAAATTTTATGCATTTTTAACATTAATAATTGCTTTATATATCTTGAAGTATTGACACCGGATTTGTATGGGTTTTTTTTTTCCACACTGACAGTTTAAACACTCTATCATAATAAATACAGTGATTACTATTACCTTGCCTGAAAGAAGGTTGCAAAAATATGTCTCACTAATTTTTTGAGGTCATCTAATTGATGTAGGAGAGCAGAGATTGCAGCTTGCAGCTGGAAATCAAGCAGCTCCCTGTGGGCATGTGGAGCTCAGGCAACTGCAGGCAGCCTCCATGGCCTGGGAGGAATAGAAGAATCTTGCTGCAGCAGCCACAAGCTGAATGTGCCAACTTTCACACAGTCCTCTCTTTGGCATTGCTGTTTTGTTTGGGCTTTTTTTTCATGCACTCACAAACATTAACTACAAAGCATAAAGGGAGAAAAAAGCATTTAAATCTCAGAGGAGGACTGTCACCAAGTTTTATTGAATGGGAAGTTGCTCTGCATGAATAGATCAGTTCTATTGTGACACTATTCTATAGTGTCACCATTAGAAAAGTTATACAAACAAAAAAAGGAGATATGAAAATTAGTATCTAGATACAAATAGAATTATTCCATATTGATGTTTCAGACTTGTATTATAGAAGACTTCTGTTTCTTACTTAGCTCTTGGCACTGGTAAGAAATCATGTTGATGAACATTGACTGAAATAAAATTCTCAATATGTGAACTACATACTGTTCTGAGTCAAATGAACTGTATAAAAAAATGATTAACTTGTATTTAATCTTTAAATTACAACCACTGGGGAAAGTAACACTGCATATAAAATGCATGCAAAAGGACAAATTCCTGTTATAGAAACCTCTGTTAAACAAAACTCTTTAAAAATCTGTGTTTTCATATGATCTTTGCTTGTTTAGACTTTGAGTCAGAGTCAAGACACAATGCAAACCCTCCTTTTGGTGGTGTTTTAAAGGAATGGAATTTGCCATATTGATTAGAAAGATGCTTCTCCTATGTTCCCATTAGTTTGGGGCAGTAATTCTTGCATGACATTATTATTCATTATTTTTTCCATTTATATCTCAGAATATGTAAATAAAGTCTAAGGGCAGTCAAATTATTAAAGATGATAGTACAAAATGTATCTTAAAGCTTTCTTATGAGAAAATCAAGTTACTCTGTACTTTTTAGGTAGTGTAATATAGTTCCTGTCAACAGAATTGTTATAATGATTAAAAACAACCCCAAAAAGCCAGCTTTTTCTAAAGTGAACAGTACAAGCAGTTGATATTCCCAGAATCTATGCACTTGACCATTGATTGCATATTTATAAACATCTTATATGCTTAATGTTGCAGTAGAAAAATACAAGAGTCTCTTGAAATGTCTTCTTCTCCAAGTGACATTCATTCATATAGCACTAGAAGTATTTCATAAAAGGAGACTTGGATATATGCTAAAGGCTCCTAAAATAAGTAGAGCAAGAGACACAACTACAATTTAAAGTTATCAAAAGGAACAGTCAAGTTTTTACTGTTGTGTGCATGCTTATATATCTCACTGATTCAATGTCATAGCTCCCCTCTTTCTTTTAATCTGAATTCTAAATGCACAATACACTAGCTTTTCATGAGCCTTGCACTTTCCATTGTTTTAAAATCAGTGAGGAACAGAACAATATATAACCACTAATATATGTAGGGGGAGGTTTCTTTCAGTCATAATCAGGAAAGCAATTTTTTTTCTGCACAAAATGAACCTGTCACAGAAAAAGAGGTGAAGATGATACTCATTGCTGTCTAGGCAGCAGCCAAATAGTGGAAATTATCAGGTTTCTGTCAATGAGGGTAGGATAGGCTAGATCATTAACATAAAGATGCATTTCTCTGTTCTTATGCATACAGCTCTAAGCATTACTCAAACTCAGAATGAATAGTGCTAAAGAATAGCAATGCAGCCAGAATTATTGCTTTTCCTGCAGACCATGGTTTGTAATAGAAAGCTCTCTTTCAGAAGTAGGACACAACAATGAATTACATAAAGCAGTTCAATCTGTTTCTTTTCACAAACAGCATTTCATAATCTTCATTTACTATTTAGATCTTGGGTCATCATTTGATTATTTCTTCCTCAGGAAATAGCCAATATGCTAAACTATTAAAGTGTTAAAGGATGTAAACAAGAGGCAGAACCAAAGATAATTATATCAATAGCAGTGTTTCTGAAACTTAAGATAGAACCCATTTAGCAGACTTGAACTAAAATCTGCACTAGTAATGCAGATGCTAATGTTGATGCCAGTAAAAATGGAAGAAGTATCTTTGAGATAATATTTTTTTGTTTTGCCTTTTTATAAAAAAAAAAACCCACAAAAAAAAACAAACCAAAAGAAAAGAAAAAAGAAAAAGGTTAACACAACTGAGAAAAATAACTCTTTTTTTGTCAGCACATCTGCATCACAAAGACAGGAAAGATTCATCTTACCTCACCTCATGAGGATAATTGTACAAAAATTAATCAGCTATTTTCATGTAGTGAAATATACCTGATAGGTATATGATGAACTGAGTAATAACCATATCTTACTTAGTTCATTTAAATATTTATGATATTCTAAGGCTTGTCAGTGTTTCAAGCTACTTTCCACTTATTTCTTCTTCTTTCTTTTCCCCTTATGGTCCTTTTTTCAATAGTGTAGTAAATTGAATTTCACAATAGCCATTACTGAGCTAGTGTTATTTAACCGATTTTTTATACACCCACATCAATTGGAAATCTTCAGGTGTTCACTGCTGCTGCCCAGCAAATAACAAAACTGTTCCATTCATCACTGCTTCTGTAATGGGATTACAATTATTTCTAACATCCTCCTACTAAAATGCACAGAACTTCCTTTAATTATACTCCAATCCCCTTGTATTTCCACCCTTCCAAAATAGTCCCTTGCACAATGTCTTGTATTCATCCTTGTGCTATGGGTTCTGCCTTTACTGTTCCATTTTATTTTGAATACAGAATTGTAAAGACCTTAATTTCCATTTATTAAATTCAAGCATAAAATTTTCCTCTAAAAAAGCACATGTTAACTTCGCATATTTTAACTCTTTGGAAGCAAGTAATTTAAAATCTTAAGCCAACTTTAAACAACTCCACAGTGTTTGGAGATATCTAAAATCTTTCAATGAAGGATAACTCCTTGACCAACTACTTTGAAAAAAATCTGCTTTCAGAAGATACAAGATCTGAATACACTTTTAATTTTTCTTAAAGAAATAAACAACCAACAAACAAATAACTCTAAACAAAGCAAACAAACCACCAGAAAAACCCCAAAACAAAACAAAGAAAAACAAATACCAGAAGGAATACAAATATTTTACTTTCATCCAAAAGGGATATTACTGATGAATACATATCTTGCAGTTCCCACATGTTCATAGATAAGGGGTTTTTACTTCTCCTTCCTGTATGAAATTTTAAATGGAAACATCTATTATTTTCAGGGGGGAGACAGGAAGAAAGATTTTTTAAAATGTTTTAAAAAACATCACAATTCTGTGGTTCTTGAATTGCTTGCAAACATTTAATATATAAGGGGATAGATGACAGCAGCTGTGGGTTACATTCATCAGTGCAGATAGTTCTGATGCATAAATTTCCAGCTGAGCTAGAGGAAATACAGGTTAAATTTTTATTCCTAGACACTAATAGCTCAGCGTCTTTTATTTTCAAATTAAAATATATTTGAAGTAATTTTTCTGAAGTAATGTAATTGGACAGAACAGGGAACCGTGATAACAGATTTTAAGACAGCAGTGCATAAATGCTGGAAGCTTTCCTTTGCTTCAATATTCAATAAATATATTAAATTGAGCATATTTTTCACAGAAGAATGGAGGCAGAACATATATGTATTTGTATGTGTGAATGTGGATGTGCACTACTTTGAATGAATGCTTGAAAATGTCATTGAGAGTTTTTCTTACTCATGTTTAGAATTGTGGTTGTATTAAGTTAATATACAAGTCTTGCAGAATTGAAACAAAATTAATATGAAACGCTTTGGCATAGTTATTCATAGCCAGGAACAATAGCATTAATCTTATGTCTACCAGAGTTCCTTACAGTGGCCTCGAAAAAAAATAATGGAATAGACTTCACTTGGCATTACTGCTTTAAATTAGAGCCACTGTGTGACACAGATTACATTTTAAACCTACTTCTTTAGCTATTTATATTCTTCTACATCCCACCAACTGTCTAGGAAAACCATATTTCTCTGAGGACAGTGCAAATGATTACCCTTTGCAGTAATGAATCCAAAAACTTTCAATATACCACCCTCCAAGAACAGATCCCTTTTTGTATTTTTCTTTTCAGTCTTTTTCTATCTGCTGAAATCTGAACTCTTGGGTTAGTAATGGAAAAGGCTGTGTGAAGGCAATAACTACAGTCAAATTAAATTAATTTACATTGAAATCCAACAGCCAAGACATACCACTATGAATTAATCCCCTACATTATGGGACACAAAACATTAAAGTGTCAGCACAGACATTCAGTCCTTTTGAACCTTAAGGAACTGCAGGAGTTAAACCACCTATAAGCTGCAAACCTTTTCCTTAAGGAATACCATTTCTTCCAATACCTACATTCTCACTTTGATACCCTTAGATGCAGTGTTATTGTGAAAAGTAGTCCCTATTCTTAACGCTGCAATGCAGTTTATCTCTTAAAAATTCACAGCACAAATTCCTACCAGAAAAATCATATACTGCTCTGAAACTCATAATCCTTGAAGCCTCATCCCTGTAGATGCCATATTTCCTTCAGCCCAAAGTCTATTTTCACTCCTTCATGTTGATGTTGTTCTTCTGAGTCAAACCATGCTACCCACAAAATCTCCCAGTAAGAGACATAGGTAAACAAATGTCACCAATCATCTCTCAGCACTGCTTTAGAAGCATGTTATGCTTCTCCAGTCTTCTTCCAGTGTTCATGCTCAGAAACCAGCAGCATGCTTCTGAATGCATTCCTCCTAAGGGTACACACTACAGTCCACAGATCATTCAAAGCATTCAGAGTCATGATTTTCCTGGGTGATATCCTAATGTACTGAGCTGTACTGTGTTGTGCTTCACAGAGCAGAGCAGGCTGTGAACATCTCATTTCATTCTCTGTGTGGGGCTGGACTACGTGATTGACAGCCCACAAAACTGCATCCTTGATACACAGGAGAATGCAACATGTTCAAAAGCTTTTTAGCTCTCCAGCAAGGACCGAACTCCACAGTGCCTGTGTCCTCTCTTGCATGCCTCCACCCAAGTGCTGCTGAGGAGATCCCTTGGTTTATAATGTATCAGTAATATATTTATTTTGCATTTCAAAAATGGTTTTGTGGTTGTTCCTGCCTGTGCTGGTTCCCATAAGAAGAATCACTCATCATCACTCATGAGGAAGTAAGGACTCTCAAAATATAGGAAAAAAATAACTAGGGAGAGAAAAATATGTATGGATTTTGTGAAGGATGCTTTTGAGCATAAATAAGAACCTCACGAGGGCAAATGTAGTTGTACATAAGCAGGTATATGCATGCACTGATGTGTGAAGTCAGTTGCAAATTTAATCTCAGAGATCCAACATCGTCTTGATATATGCCTAATCCTAAACCATTTCTCTTTTCACTTCCATCAGAATATTCAACAAGAAGCTTCTGCAACTTCATCTCACACTTCCCACAAGGAGTTCCCATTCCATATGTCTCCATTTAACGCTCAGGGCGAGCCTACATGGAACACAGAGCAGGATTAGCCCCTTCCCTCCTCCCTCTCAGGGGAGGATAAAAGTGGGAATAAGGAAAAATTCCTCACCCAAGGTTGGAAGTTAAGACTACAACAAATTTAATGAGTAACAGGAGACAAACAGAAAAAGGAATATTAAAGGAAGAAGGATACAGGACTGAGTGCAAAACCTGCTTTCAGATGGCAACAGATTGTGCATCACCCATGGAGTCAGGCCCAGCCCTTCTGAGATGCCCTCACAACTCCCAGAACCTGGGAAGGAAGAGCCCCCTCAACTCCCTCTCTCATTGTTATACAGGGTGTGGCAGGGAAGGGGAAGGAATAGCAGCTGCCCTCTGACTCCTCAGGGTCCTGGGGTTACCACCTGTCCCCCCCAATTATTCTGTTTACACTTAAACCACAGCAACATAATACTTACCATGTGCTGGAAATTAAATAGAAAACTACTGTCCTTCAAAGTCACCCCAGGCGACTAAAATTATGACATCAGTCTTAATTTCATTAATAGTTCTTCACTGTTTTATGTTTAAATGCTGTACATTCTGAAATGTCAGGCCTCTGGGGTCTGTGAAAAATTGATAACATTTTCTATTTGTGTACAGCACTATAGCAGGATTTTATCTGTCACCAGAGAAGACATTCCTTTTGTTTTAGTAATCTGCCCATAGGTTTATGAATGCAGTGTGATTTAGGAACTAATCCACAGAGACCTAGAGGAGGATTATATTTTGAATTCTAGTCAATTAATTAGCTGCTGGATATAAAATGGCAAATATCCATGCTACACCCCAGCACCTACTATCTGTACAGGATGGTTGTGCTACAGGTTAGCTTGGCTGGCCTGATTGCATTTTTCAATCACTATTTCCCCCCTCAGCTCTGAATTTTTACTATAACATGAACATCTTTGGGGATGATTTGAGAGATCTTCTAATAATTATAGTATTTCATGGAGGTCAGCTAACAAATCAGGAGATCTGTTTGCTACAGCAACAGCTACTTTAGCATCTGATTCAAAATTAAGAACAGACTTTGTCCTGCATGAACAAAACACAGCGGTTTTATAGATCTCTGCAGTCTAATGTCAGAAATAAGGTAAAAATACAATTCTTTTCCAGAAAAAAAACCAACACAGTAGACTAAATCAAGTGCCAGTGGGGTGTTTTTGTCAAATACTGTGCAAAAGAAAGCCACTTTCAGACTAAATGTTTACATTGGAATCAGACTGGTTCAAGAACCTGGTCTACAACTGTTCTCTGCACAAAAGTAATTTTAACTTACGTAAGATTTTAAAAAATTCCATTTCTTCCAAACATATAATAAAATTATTTAATAACAAAGAAATATCAAATATTAACAAGCATATACAAATACTTTTACTACTTATCCCGTTTAAATCCCATAAGCTATTTTCAATTATTGAAATTAAAATCAAAAGGAGGTTTGAAAACAAGCAATAAACCAAAATCTGCCAATGTAATCAATTAATAAGAATTATAAAAAAGAAACTGTTATTCAGGATAGATTAATCCAGCAATAATTACATATGAAGGTTTTTATTTGCTGTTATAAAGAGGATCTGAATCTGAATGTGTAGAATGCAATTGTCCTTGGGTGAATTTGTAGCAGGACCTAGGAGGAAATTTATTCTGCAGCTCTTATTATTGTTAATGGAAATTATTCAGCCAAACCTTCATGCACGAGTCACAATCAATATGCGTCCCCTATGTTTTTTTTCTGCATAATATTTGAAATTAATTTCCATTAACAAGTTCACAGCAGTTTTTTAATACTATAGATCTGATCTGATTCCACAAAGGCCCCTTGATTCACTTCAGCATAAGTCTGAAAGTGTAGCAACATTAAAAGGAGTAAGGTGCCGGACTGAAAAACATAAATATCCTGGTGTAACTCAATGAACTTCAACAAGCTAGCCAAAACTTTTAGATGTGATCTATAAACACCCTGCCTGCTTGCTCAAGTGGCAACTGTTCCAGTGAGCAATTTAGTTCTGATGGATAGCATTTATTCTGATTGTATCCTCTCTATGTTTCTCTTAAATTTGAGACTGCTGCACATTACTACAGTAAGGATATAATTCTCTATGAGAAGAAATGAGGAAAATTGATTTCTGTTTGTTCCTTTCTTTGACTTTACTTGCAAGAAAACACTAATCCAATACATTTCAATATTGGTCCTGTCATTCACAGCATTTTGTGCAAAGTTTCTTGATTTTCTAAGCATCTATTCTGCAAGCAACTTTTGAGTTCAGCATAGTAAATACTTTAGTAGAGATGAAACATTTTAGATAACTTAAATGCATTATAAGCCACATAGATGGGAAAAAATGCTGCTGGGATTGGACTCAAAGATCATCTCCATTGTGCCTTCCAACCCCTGACATCCTGTCATCCTGTGACCTTACTAATGTCTACAAATACCTGAAGGGTGGGTGTGAAGTGGAAGCAGCCAATCTCTTTTCTGTAGTGGGCAGCAATAGGACAAGGAACAATGGGGATAATTTGGAGCATAGAAGGTTCCACCTCAACATGAGGAGGAAATTCTTCACTGTGAGAGTGTCAAAGCACTGGAAGAGGCTGCCCAGAGAGCTTGTGGAGCCCCCTTCTCTAGAGACTTTCAAGACCCATCTGGATGTGTTCCTGGGTGGCCTGACCCAGGCGATCCTGCTTTGGCAGGGGGTTGGACTCAATGATCTCTAGAGGTCCCTTCCAACACCTAACAATCTATGTGTTTATGAATAATTTCTACAGACCAGTGTTAGATGGTTTTGTTGAATATTGTATTAGTATCTGTCATAACTACACAATTAAAATTGTATATAAACCCCAATCCTGCAAAACTACGTGTACAAACTTTCTTCCCTATTTTAGTAAATCATGCAAATCTGCAGATATGCTTTTGAATAAGAAAATAATTCCTTTCAAACTGATAACACTGGAAAACTTTATTGGTATTCTTAATCATTTTGGCCATATTCCATAAGAATATGCTATACTGTTCCCATACTATTATATCGTTTTTTAATTTCTTTTTTTATGTTGAAAGAATGGTAAAATTGTCTACATTCCAGAGATAATAGTATTTTTTAGTTTTACGGGTTTTTTTTAATTGAAAAACAAACAAACAAAAAAATCCCAACAAAACTCCAGTCCCAAAATCTCAAATATGGGAGAAAAACCCTGAGGCTGCAAGTATCTGCTCTTGAAAGGAGTGCTATAAAACAGGAAGGCTGTTCTTTGCTGATGCAAGAATATGTCTCATCAGTCCTTCAGGCCTCACACTATAAACTCGGAATTAACATCTATGGTTATACAAATACTCCATGTATTAAGATGTAATTTCAAATTTGCCTAATAAACAGTAATTCAGACAGAAATATGATAGAAAAATCATTAGGGAAAATAGTTTTGCTGACATGGATTTCTATTAAAAGCATCTTAAATTGCAATGGCTGTACACAGAAAATGCTTTTTCCTCAAAAAGTGATTAAAAAGTGATTAGTCTATAAAAAGATTCATTTCTACTAAAATGGAAAATCAAACCAGGAACAGCTTTATTCAGGCATCTGCTAGAAAAGTAAAATATGTTTTTCTCTGGCCAAATGCCTGAAATAATCTGTTCATAATGGAAGTGTTTTGTTATTTTATATTTGCCTTTTTTTTTTTTTTTTGTAGATTTCATGCTGTAGCCACAACAGTGTTATTAACACCACTAACGTTTTTGTGTTCCTTAATAAGGATATTTCAAATTAAAAAACACCACCAGAATTAACATTTGCATAGTCATTGTAGAAGAGTGATTAGACTAATCAAAATTCTTTGATTAAAGAGTACTTCCTGAATGTCTGTCTGTGATAATTACTATGCAAGCACTACATTCTAGGAGTTAAAACTGGAGGCCTTTATGCACATGTTTTTTTTATATAGAAATT
>JANHGL010000379.1:20235-30254 GCA_024611195.1 Ceyx melanurus | reverse complement strand
TAATTTTAATATATTTTTTGAGTAAACAGGTATTTGGAAACCTTGTGTGAGCCCTGACAGATGCCTTTTGGTGAAGGGCAGTTCTGCTCCAGAATCTCCATTCCAACCCCAGAGGTGCCCAGCTTGAATCACTGCACTTAAACTTCTAGCCCCAAAAGTTTTCTGCTGCTTCTCAAACAGTAAAGGTGGAATTATGTGGAAATAACAAGCAGAAATAAGAATTTATTCATAGTAGCACATCAGCTTTGTTCATTTACAAGCAAGCAGTTCATTTTCACTTCATTTGCAGAAGCACAAGGCACTGGGAGAGCCTGAGGGTATCCTGTGCCTTTTGGTCTTTTTTTCTGGTCTCTCTTGGTTTTTCAACAGCCTCCTAAATGTATTGTAAATTCTATTTTTGGACATATTGTCCTAGTTTTGGACAAATATCTATTTTTTAAAAAAATATTCCTGTTGAATATCTATTTATTCTAAAGAATAATAAGTAAAAATTAAGTGTTTACAGTTTTTTAGCCATGGAAAAAGATTTTTTTTTCTTCCTTGTGTGTTAAGGGGGACCTATCACCTCTGAGGGCTCCCCATTCTCTCCTGCTCAGTTGTATGAGTGTATTTTATGTTCAGAGAGTAAAAGTTAGTTCTGCAAACCAAGTTAAAGTCCATGTGATCACAGTAAACTGCATTCTACTGGCATCTAGCTTGTGAGCTCCTTACAGTTGCAGGATATTTGGGAGAATGACCAACAGCCACATGAAAATTCCTCCTAGAAATTCATATTCCTGTGGCTACCCCCTGGACAACCAAAGTGAAATCTCATTCTGGAGTCAAGCACACCTAGGAGTATTTCTAGCTGTAATGACAGGTCATACATTTCTAATCCAGATTCAAACTGCTGTTTCAGTCAAACTTTCAACCAACTTGCCTTTCTCCTCTGGTTTCCTGATCCTGGCTGTGGGTTGTTAGCATCTGGGATGAGCTCTGTGGAATTCTTCAACTAAAAGGAAAAAAAAAAAAGCCACTTACTATGTTTGTTTCTCATAAAACATCACTTCTGGGCGTGCAGAAGTTGAAATATAAACATAAGTTGAAATATAAACATAAGTTGAAATATAAACATAAGTTTACAGATTGGGTTTTCAGACACTTGCACTTGACCTCCTCAGCACCACTGCTGCTGTCTCCTCAGTGTTTGCTGTGAAGTTGAGTTTTTCCTTAAGTTAGAATATATACTAATAGTTAATTATTTTCTTGGGGTGATAACTGGCCAGAAGGGATCATATATAAAATGGAAAAGATGCAATAATAATTAATAATAATAACAAGAACAATAATAATGGGATCTTATATAAAAAGGAAAAGATGTTATAATAATAACAACAACAACAACAATAATAACAATAATAATAATAATAATAGTGTACTCAGGGTGCAGAGAGATGAGCAGGAATCTCTTCTGTTCACAGCACTCCCCTCAGAGGGCTAAGCAGGGATTTTCCTGGAGTAAAGAAGAGGTTAAATGGCCTCTGTCACTCTTGAGTACTTGGAGGTTGTGAATGTGTTTCCTGGGATACAGGCAGTGCTGGTACAAAGAGCCTTCAATCCAGGCAAGAAACAAACTTAACCAATTTCTGTGTGCTTTGGCCAACACCTCTAATTCTGATTTCAAACTGTTCACTGACCTGATAATAGATCTTTGGAACTTGCTGGGGATGGTTGTAAAAAGTGAAGTGCTTGAAGAGGAAAGGAGATGAGTAACTGGAACAGTTTCATTGATGGCTGGTGAGTGACAAACAATGCTTGGCTCAGGAAATCCACTGGGATAAAAATAGCCAGAGGCTGGGAGAGCACTTGAGGGGAGTGGCAGATGCCTGCTGTGGCCTCTTCCTCAGCACCCATCCTGGCCTTTCTTCACTTCTTCAACCAGTGTACCCATTATTTGTGTTTCTGTAGGACACCTGTCCCAGCAACTCAGGCAAGTTCTGGCTGCCAGGACTCAGGTGTTGCTGGTCTTTTAGGTGCTGCCACCTGAAGATTTTGTGTTTTGAAGCCTTCTTCCACATGCCACAGTCCTCTGCAAACATCCTGCATGTTTGGGGCTCGTGTCCATCTTCTCTCACCTTTGGGCTCACTGGGCACAGAAGATGGCAAGGGTGTGGGGAGGCACTGCTGGTACTGATGGCAAATGATGCTGCTGAGGATGCTGACCTGATGGAACCTCTTCTGACTCCCATTCCATGAGTTTACTAAACACAGCCTGTCTTCTCCTAGTCTGGAAAAATCATTCTTTACATTTTACTCTGCACTGTGTGGCTTCTGGAAGATTATTCAAAGGTTGCAGTTGAAGATGTGTACTCTCACCACAAGGCTGATTCCACTCCTGCCTGTTTCATCTCCCCTTTCTCTACAGATCTAGTGCTTCCTTAATTCTCCTACAGTTACTGTTCCACTTGCTTCAGCTGCAGAATCAGGAGCTAAACAATTTATTTGGGCTGTAAAATAAGAAGTTTTCTTGTGAAAAATTCTTGCACAAATCACCCCAGTAGCACTTATTGCTGGCTACAAATGTTTTCTGAAGATCTGCTGTGTATATCCACGTGTGTATGCATATATATGGATGTGCACTGTCACATGTGAGCATTTTCAGACCAGGTCAGTGAATTTCTGGGAGCAGAGATAGGCAGTGCTCCTGCTGAGCTCTAAACTCTGTGCCAGCAGGGATCTGCCACCCTGCAGGGAGGAGCTTCCCTTTCCTTCTGCAGGGTCGTGAGGGAGCAGCTCTGATCTCCTGCTGACTTTCTAATCTGGGTGAGAGCAGGACAGGCTGGTGCACTGCACCTGAAAGGTTGTTAATCCATCATCTACCAGTACATTTGTGCTTTAGTTACTGTGTTAGAGCTTGCCAAGGTCTCACACAAAAGGGAAACATCAATCTCTTAGGGTTTTATGTTTTTAAAGGTTCATTTCTCAGGCAAAAGATCCTGGAAGTCTGAAATTCACCTCAGAACAAACAAGTTTTGTTGAGAATCTTCTCCAGTAATTACCTCTTGCCTCATTTGATGCTGAACCTCAGGAGAAAATGAGTGGGGGGAAGAGAGGGAAAGAAACCAAGGGGCTGTGATGTGACCCACCAAATCCTGGCTGTTAGTCCACTAAGTAGCATGAAAATCTTAAAATGATTTTCCAGCTGTAGGTGAAGAGTGACTTTTAAAGACTGGTGATGGATTGATTTTTAATTTTCTTTTAAAGACATCTCACTTTCATCCACAAATGTGCCTTTTATATTTTGGCTTTTCTGTGAACTCTGTTTTACATAGAGGAAGTAGTGGCTTAATTCTGATAAGATGCTTGGAAATGTATTTATTGCTATTTTGTGAAGCCATGCTGGTAAAACTTTAGAAGGTGTAAATGGTCGCTGAAAAAATAGCTTAAAACTGGACATGTTTATTATTATTAATAAAGGTGGTATCTAATTTATCACTTAGCATTTTGTATAGGGTGTGACATGGTTATATTTTCAAGCCTTACTGCAGACTTTAAAAAATAAATATATATATTGCATTTTACAGCTTGTAAGGAGAGTCTGTTTCTCTGTTTTAGGGCATCTTTCAGAAGATTGTGGACAGTAGACTTTAACAAAAAATAAATATTTATCTCTTGCATTTTACAGCTTGTAAGGAGGGTCTGTTTCTCTGTTTTAGGGCATCATTCAGAAGATTGTGGACAGTCACAAAGTGAAGAACGTGGCCTGCTATGGGCTACGGCTCAGTCACCTGCAGTCTGAGGAGGTTCACTGGCTACACCTGGACATGGGGGTGTCCAATGTGAGAGAGAAGTTTGAACTAGCCCACCCTCCAGAAGAATGGAAGTAAGAGTATAAACCTGTTCAGTGGCAAGAGTCACAGAAGTCTCTTTGTCTTAAAAAGCACACCACTGCAATTTGAAGTTGTTATTTCAGGAAAAGCAAAGCCATGTTGTTAAGCACTGCTTGTGCTTTATGGAGACTAGGGGAAATGTGATTTGAAGACTGAAATGCATTAAATAGGTCAATTAATCCCTCTGCAGTTACAAAACTACTTACTGGGTAAGGACTTGAGGCCCAGAGCAATGAGTGGCATCTGCCTTTCTTCTGACTGGATCTTCTCCAGCTCTGTCAGTAGCAATGAGCAACAGAAAGGCAACTGCAGAAGTTATTGGTTGGGGTTTTTTTTTCATAGCCTGGTTGTTTGCTGAGATACTTCCATCAGAGTTGGTTACCTGTGCTCTCTTGAAGATTTTTTTTCAGCTTTTTGGCAGAGTAAACTGATGGTGCAGGAGAGGATGTAGGCTGGGGAGGAAGGAGGGAAAGATTGCCCACTTTGCTGGTAGAGAGAAAAAATGAAACTAAAATGTAATTGCAGAAAGACACAATAGTCTGCTAGAGAAGATGGGGGGCTCAGAGTTTTAAAATACAATTAAACAAAATCCAGTGCTAAACTCATGTGGGGACACCAAGGAGGTAGATGGATTACTGGGGGTACTTTGCAGGGGAGTTGTGCATTTTTTTGGTGTGGTTTATGTTCATAGCCATAATTTACACAGAGGTTATTTTAAAGGGTGCACATATCTTCTGCACAATTATGGTTCACACTGTGAAATCCCAGCTGAAGTAATAGGGGAGTTGTGAATCCTGTCCCTGGCAGTGTGATGTGTAAGATGTGAATTTATGTACTATAGGAATTTGTTCCATGCTGTAGCAGTGTCAGTTCCAGCTCTGATACAGGGTGTAACTCCCACTGCAGAACAAAGCTGATCTGTTTGAACAGCCAACTGAGGTGATTGTTTTGAAGTTTATGGAAAAGAACTGTGGCAAATACTCATGAAAGAGCTATGA
This sequence comes from Ceyx melanurus, assembly GCA_024611195.1. Lineage (NCBI taxonomy): Eukaryota > Metazoa > Chordata > Aves > Coraciiformes > Alcedinidae > Ceyx > Ceyx melanurus. The sequence goes on along the minus strand of JANHGL010000379.1, from coordinate 25,387 downwards.
GAAGATGTAAATAATTCAGTACCTTTCCAGGGTGTCATTTAATGTTTTATCGAGTACATGCAGCCTGACAGACCTTTTAAAGCCACAGAGATTTACTGAGCACCATCAAATGCTGCTGTCATGTTTGTCAGACCAGAACACACCATGGTTAGGATCATATGACAGGGCTTGTAAAAATATTTAGATCAGGAAAGGGGGAGAAGTCTTGGAATGAGTTTTAAATTAAAAGCTTCCTATGGTGTTAAGAAACCAGTAGCTGTCTCTCTGTGTGATGTTTGTTTGGGTATATATATATTTTTAATAATTAAATTCAAAGGGCTTTGTATTCACAGTGCTCAGAAAGATCTCAGATGTTCTCCTGGATTAATCCAGGTAGTAGGAGTTACACTGATGGTTGTACAGAAATTACCAGAATAAAATCCATCTCCCACATGCACATCTTTTGTTTAGTGCTGTGCTGGTTCTAATCCTGCAGAGTGAAGGGGAGTAACAGGGATATGACTGCTTCAGATGACACAGCTGTAGTCAAGAGTTTAGGAAGAACAAATAATAGTGGATTTAAGGGCAACACAGTGACCTGAAATTCTGTCACTTCCAGTTTTCTTCCTATGGTTCAATTGCTGGAGGACAGACAATTTAGCTTTGCCAGGCTGCCAGTGGGTAACCTCAGTTAAGTCACAAAGGATGGTCAGGAAATCCTTGCTTACTGGGAGATAATAGTTAATAAAATAGTTATTATTTTAATGATTGGATGTTTCCAAGAGCATGAGGGGGAAAAGTGAAAGAGCCTTCCTTCCTTAACCTTCATCTTCACCTCTGGACAGCTTGGAGAACTAGGGTTAGCAGGATGTGGGACAAGATGTTCAAGCAACACATGCTGACTTGTCAAACACTTGTGTTCTCCATACACTAGACACCTTGCAGTTCTGCAGTGAAGGTTTGTAGGTAAAGCAGGTCTTTGTAACAGGGTGGTGAGAGGTCAGAAATGCTTCAGAAGATGCCCCAGTGCTCAGCAGCCCTGTCCTGTGAGCTTTGATAGCTGCCTTGGCACTGACACAAAGCCCAGCCCACCTGCAGAATGATTGAATCAGTTGCCTGAGTTGATCTAACAGCTCTGTACCTCTCCTCTCCACAGTCTGTCTGCTCCCCTCTCTTGCTTCCAGTTACCCAAGTCCTTTTCCTTTTTCTTCTCTGAGCCTTAATGCTTGTCTAATCCTCCAGTGAGCTGATTCAGTTCATTAAACTCACACAAGGCTCCTCCTTTGTCAGCCCTTTGGATTCCTGGCTACTTTTCTGCTAATGTGAATTGAATTGGAGCCTGCTGGAAGCAAACTACATGGCTGGAACTGGTGATGCTATTACTTTCAGTGCCACAAAATCTTAACAGTTGGATCATCCTTTCTGTTTTGGTTCCACCAACTGCCCAGGTAGTGCTTGGCACTCACAGGGAAGCTTCTGGTCCTGTGTTGTGGACAGGACACCTCCCACCAGACAAATCCAGTGGTGTCCCTCTTTCTGCATGGCTGAGTGGAGGCCCAAAATGTGTGACAGAGTGTGCCTGGAAGCACCTGTAGCAGGGTGTAGGTGCAGAGCTGCAGCTAGGAGTCAAACATGAGGGAGGTGGTTGTCAGCTGGCTCAAAAATCAAGTCTGCTCTGTGAGAAGGGGACTTGTCACCCTCAGCAGTTAGCTGCAGTTCAAAGACAGTAGATGTAGAGGATATTGGAAATCCTTGAGCTGGCCTTTGGAAGTCAGCTCCTTCATTCCCACAGGCACAGAGATGAGGTTATAAACACATAATAAAGGTCACCCTTGGGACTGTCCCCAGCTGAGCTCTTTTCCCTATTTTCCCTTTCCAGTTTGTGAGATTCTGTTGCAAAAAGCAGGACTTCTCATTCTTCCTCAGTTCAGAACACACCCCCCTGTAAAGAAGAAAGATGGTTTCAGGCCTGGTTTTTGGCTTGTAGGATGACTGAAAAATAGGAAAACAGATGGTGTGGAGTGACCACCAGTCAATATTTGTCCTTAATACACTGGGACATTAAATAAAGGATCCTTTTGTATAGTGTGAAAATGTAACCCCATCTTAAAATGAAACAAGATACCTGCTGACAAGAAGCTCTTGTCCTGCTGGAATCAACAGTTGCACTATTTGCTTTTACCACCATGAATAGATGGTTAAATATGCTTTTTCTGGGGGGAAGGGCTGGAAAGAATTTTCTCTGTGGGCTATGCTGTATGGGCACAGCCAGAGGGGTGAGGACATTTATTATCAGAATTTCACTGCAGGAATGTGTTCAGGCAGAAGTGGTGGGGCTGTTAGTGCAGGGCAGGCAATAATACAAATTTGGTGTAGGTCAGAGCTCAAGGTAAATTCCAAATCTCCCTCACCCCATGGGGTGCTATTAACTTGAAAAATATGACTGTCACACTGAAAACTGGTTCTTTTGGCTTCTGCTTGACTCTTGATGATGAATGAGGCAAAAGGAGACCTTTTTACAGCAAAATCCCTTCAAAACCTTTGAAACAATTCAGAGGTTATTTATGAGGAAATCTCAATGATTTTCATCTCCCCAGTTTAATTCTCTTTTTTCTTGCCTTTCAGATATGAATTGAGAATTAGGTATTTGCCAAAAGGATTTCTAAACCAGTTCACTGAAGACAAACCAACCCTAAATTTTTTCTATCAGCAGGTATGTCCAGTTTTGCTATTTTTTTTCTCTGCTGTGTTTGGAAAATTCTGTCATTGTTTATGTGAATATTATTGCACATATTCTTTACAAACCAATCATTACTAGTTTATAAAATGCAGCCTTTTCTGCTTTCTTCTCCACCTTATCTTGAGGTATTTCTAAATCCAGGTCTTCAAAAGTCAGTGTTCTTTGTTCTTCAGTGCTGCAGGGTATTTGGATCTCCATTGTCATGGAAATTAGGTGCACAACTTTTCCAGAGCTGTGTCTCTGTCCATGAAGTCTCACTCTTGAATAAATTAGAATTACTTTTTATCTGCTAGAGTTCAGGCAGTCCCAGTGACTTAGGAAAAGTATTTGAACAGTAAAACTGCATCTTGCAACAGACCTACAACAGAGGGGGATGTGGAAAACCAAAGGAAGGCTATTTTTTGTGTCCTATTCCTATTCTTTTGCTAACCATAGCTCTCAATCAGATATTTTGTATATGAGCAAGGGAATGTACATAAATCATCCATATGTTGATATCTTGAGCTATCTGCACAAAAATAACTGTTAATGATCACAGAACCAATTAGAGAACTCTAAAAAAACCAGAATAGCACTTCTGTAATCCAAGTGGCTTTTGCAGGTGTAAAAGTCAAGCAAGGTGCTGTGCCTTGTGTGTTATAAATCTGCCTTTGACCAAATCTTTCTTTTCAAGGTGGGGCTGGGAGCATATTGCTAGCACATAACATCTAACCACTTGTTGTCTGACTTAATAAAATATGCACTGTCAAGTGAAAAAGTTCATGGAGAAGGAAAACAAATGTTGTGACCTTTGTCACCCATAAATTACCCATGGAGTTTAGGAAAATGTCATGATTTTCTTGGATTTGAGTCACAGAGCAGCAGGAAGGAGCTGAAAGTCTGAGCAAGAAACTGACAATTCCAGAGTCACCCTCACCTTGCAGAAAAGCACAGCCCATTTGTGAAGATGACAAATACAACCTTAATTACTGTCAACAGACAGGGTTTATTCACACTTAACCCCAAACACAACTGTTAGCTGAACACTGGCACGTGGCTGTAACTCCAGGTTGGTTGGTTGGTTGTTTGAAGGATGCTGTGACTTTGATTTGGATATTTTTTATATCCAGGAGTGTTGAACAAAGATCCTGTGGCCAGAACTGTGCAGCCACTCTGCCATCTGCAGTGGGCAGAAGCTGTTCTCATTGGAAATACAAAAGCAGGGCACTTAATGAGCCTTTTCCTGAGTGTTGCTGGTCTGCAGCCTGCACAGCAAAGGATGAAAATCAGTGTGTGAAGGATGGGGGAACCTCCTGGCTTTGTTTGTAAGGTCAGAATGGGTCATACTGATATTTGCAGTTGGTTGCAGGGGCTGTTTCAGCTCTGAGACTTGAGGTAGGTTAGGGGCTGGTGCTTTAGGTCTTCTGCACTGGAGGAGTTGTGTCTGGAAGACAAGTTGTTAACATCCCAGCTGAGTGGATCACAGGTCTTCAGAGGTGTCTTCCCTTTCTTGCATGCAGTGGAGCATTTTGGTGCTGCATTGACTGCATTATTCCCATGGGCCCAACTGCTTCCAATTCCAGGCAAATGAGGGAAGTTGGATCCCATCCAGTGCTGTTTCAATGGAGGTTAAAGTGTTCAAAAAAATCATGAAATGCCAGATTTATGGCTGGCTGCACAGTTGGCAGATGCTCACTGCACAGATTTTTATGTGCCAGCCTTCAGTTGTGTCCCATTGTATTGTATTCCCAAAGTGAACTCTGACCCCACCCCCAAAAACTTAAAAGTACACAGGGTTGCTGAGTAAAAAAAGTCATTTTTTTATCACTAAGTAACCTTTTTTCCTTTGTTCAGTTGACTGTTAACTTCGAAACAACCATAAAAAGGGAGAATTAAAAATGGGAGAGTTTTGAGTCATGGAAATGAACTTTACATTTTTACTGTACTTTTTCAGAGCATCTCCAGTTGCTTTAAAAAACTAGTGATGAAATTCATAGTGAGTATCTCCCTTTCCCTCTGTTCCATGGCTGTTGGGAGGTGGAAATAAAATAAAGGAGGCAGTCTTCTTTCCCTTGGTAGCTGAGGGAGGAACGAAAGGCATATCTCACATCAAGATAAAAAACAGCTTTTAAAAACATTCATATAATGAGAATCAGACGTAAGCTACTTGAATTGCCTTCCTTTTATTGTGGGACAAGAGCCTGCACACATTTATCCTTGAATAACATGTTAGCCTCCAGTAATTGGAGATGGTTTATCCCTTGATGAAAAGGGAGTAAGCATCTGTATGAGGGAGGGGGGATGGGGAGCCAGCTCTGAGGCATCAGCTGTTCCATTGTGATTGTCCATGTGCTTCAAACACAAGACTTTTCAAGTAACTTTTGGGGAGCTTTTTAGATCCCTCAGAACAAGAAAGGGGTTTTTTTTTAATCAGTGTAGAATTTTTGTCTGTGC